>ML323577.1:0-127447 GCA_005239505.1 Nicotiana paniculata | reverse complement strand
TCGAATAATGTCACTTTAAGTGGAAAAACTCCCGTACCCCCTTTGGGGCGTATAAAAAAAGAGGAGGTGTGACAGCTGTAATCAAGAGGGCATATCTCAAGAACTGGTCTATCAAGACAACCAAATCCCGACGAGCCTCGGGGTAGCAAGGCTAAAACAAGCATTATTTACTATTTTATTTACTAAACGATTTCCCTTTTCCTGCATTTTTCCAATTTCTGCAATAAGGATCTTCAATGTTCAAAACAGTTATTCAATCTATCAAAGCATCTCCTAAATTTTACGAATATGATATTTATTGTTATTTTTTTCTCCCATCACTTTACTTATACAACATTACTGTTACTTGTCTTGATGAACCGATAACTGTGACATGCAATGAGACAACGCGGCAAACGGACATCGATTCAGAAGAGGACGACATACCTGACGAGATTGTCAAAGAAGTTGAGAACTTTGAGAACAGACCTAAGTCCAACCTGTATGAGACTGAAGTTATCAACCTGGGAGATTCAGAAAACGTCAAGAGACTCGTATCAGCATTCATTTGTCACCATCAGAAAAGAAAGAATACACAGAGTTTCTAAAAGAGTATGAGGACGTATTTGCATGGTCTTATGATGACATGACTGGTCTAAGCACATCTATTGTGGCTCACAAACTGCCAACCAATCCAATTTGTCCACCAGTGAAACAAAAGCTCAGAAAGTTCAAACCCGACATGAGTTTGAAAATCAAAGAAGAGGTTACCAAGCAGATCAACGCCAAAGTTCTCCGGGTAGTAGAGTATCCTACATGGTTAGCCAATATTGTACCTATGCGTCGACTACCGGGATCTCAACCGGGCCAGTCCGAAAGACGACTTCCCCTTGCCGAATATACACATTCTGATTGACAACTGCACCAAGCATGAATTGCAATCCTTTGTGGATTGCTTTGCTGGTTATCACCATATTTGGATAGATGAGGAAGATGCTGAGAAAACGACGTTCATTACGCCGTGGGGAGTGTATTGTTACAAGATGATGCCATTCGGTCTAAAGAATGTAGGGGCCACCTACATGAGGGCCATGACCACCATATTCCATGACATGATTCAAAAGGAGATCGAGGTGTACGTAGATTATGTCATTATCAAATCAAAGAAAGATGCTAATCACATGGAGAATTTGGGGAAGTTCTTCAATAGGTTGCGAAAATACAATCTGAAACTAAACCCCGCGAAGTGTGCATTCGGGATTCCTGCTAGGAAGCTGCTGGGATTTGTTGTAAGCTGCCGGGGAATAGAATTGGATCCATCCAAGGTGAAAGACATTCAAGAGTTACCGCCACCAAGGAATAAGAAATATGTGATGAGTTTCTTGGGGAGGCTTAATTACATCAGCCGGTTTATAGCACACTCTACAGTCATCTGTAAGCCAATCTTTAAGATTAAAAAAAGACGTTGCGACCAAATGGACCGATGATTGTCAAAAGGCTTTCGACAGAATCAAGGAATATTTATCAACACCGCCAGTCCTAGTACCACCCGAGCAAGGCACACCTTTGCTACTCTATCTTGTAGTATTAGATGGAACTTTCGGCTGCGTTCTGGGGCAGCACGATGAAACAGGAAGGAAGGAATAAGCTATTTGTTACCTCAGCAAGAAGTTCACTCCATATGAGACCCGGTATTCTCTATTAGAGCATACCTATTGTGCTCTAACTTGGGTCGCCCAAAAGCTGAGGCACTACTTCTGTGCCTACACAACATATCTCATATCAAGGATGGATCCATTAAAGTATATCTTTCAGAAGCCCATGACCACTGGCAAGCTAGCCAAGTGGCAGATCCTGTAGAGTGAATTCGACATTGTTTACATGACTCAGAAGGCAGTTAAAGGACAAGCTCTGGCAGACCATCTTGCTGGGAATCCCGTAGACGGAGGATACAAACCTCCGAAAACATATTTTCCTGATGAGGAGGTATCATTCATTGGAGGAGATATTGCAGAATCCTATGATGGTTGGAGGATGTTCTTTGATGGAGCAGCAAACTTCAAAAGATTCAGTATTGGAGCAGTACTAGTATCAGAGACCGGTCAACATTATCCGATATCCGCCAAACTCAGGTTCCCTTGCACCAACAATATGACCGAATACGAAGCCTGCATCTTGGGGCTGAACATGACCATTGACATGAACGTCCAGGAGCTGTTAGTGATTGGTGATTCAGACTTATTGGTACATCAGGTACAAGGAGAATGGGCAACAAAGAATGCCAAGATACTGCCGTATCTTCACCACGTACAGGAATTGAGAAAGAGGTTCACAAAGATAGAGTTTCGGCACGTCCCCAGAATCCAGAATGAGTTCGCTGACGCGTTAGCTACTTTGTCCTCAATGATCCAGCACCCGGACAAGAATTTCATCGACACTATTCCCATAAAAATCCATAATGCCAGCTTACTGTGCCCATATCGAAGAAGAAGCAGACGGAAATCCTTGGTTTCATGAAATCGATAGGTACTTGGCAAAAGGAAAATACCCCGAGCTTGCAAATTCCACTCAGAACGCACACTTCGGAGATTGTCCAACAATTATTTCCACAGCGGAGGAATCCTGTATAGGATGACTCCTGATTTGGGGTTATTAAGGTGTGTTGACGCAAAGGAAGCATCAAAGTTGCTAGAAGAAATTCATGCAGGGACCTGTGGCCCACATATGAACGGTTTTGTTTTAGCAAAGAAAATACTCTGAGCTGGTTACTTTTGGATGACTATGGAAACAGACTGCATCCAGTATGTTCGGAAGTGCCACCGCTGCCAGATACATGGGGATATGATAAAAGTGCCTCCAAGTGAGCTCAATGCAACAAGCTCACCATGGCCGTTTGCCGCCTGGGGTATGGACGTTATTGGACCAATTGAGTCGGCTGCTTCCAATGGCCACAGGTTCATTTTGGTCGCCATTGACTACTTCACTAATAGGGTCGAAGAAGCCTCCTACAAAGCAGTTACCAATAAAGTTGTGGCCGACTTTGTCTGCGACCGTATTGTTTGTCGGTTCAGAGTTCCAGAGTCAATCATCACCGACAATGGTTCTAATCTCAACAGTGACTTGATGAAAGTTATGTGTGAAATTTTCAAGATCAAACACAAGAATTCCACAACATACAGACCTCAGATGAATGGAGCCGTAGAGGCCGCTAACAAAAACATCAAGAAGATACTAAGAAACATGATAGAAAGGCACAAGCAATGGCATGAAAAGTTGTCATTCGCCTTACTGGGATACCGCACAGCTGTCTGCGCATCAACAGGGCAACTCCCTATATGATAGTTTATGGTACAGAGGCTGTTATTCCTGCCGAAGTGGAGATTCCATCTCTAAGAATTATATAGGAAGCTGAGCTCAGAGACGCGGAGTGGGTAAGAAGCCGTTATGAGAAGCTAGCCCTCATAGATGGGAAGAGAATGAATGTAGTGTGTCATGGTCAACTATATCAGAATAGGATGGCCAGGGCCTTCAACACAAAAGTCAAGCCGAGGCGATTCACACCAGGGCAGCTGGTGTTAAAGAAAATCTTTCCGCATCAAGATGAAGCCAAGGGGAAGTTCTCTCCCAACTGGAAAGGTCCGTACATGGTTCATAGAGTGCTGACAGGAGGAGCACTTATACTTGCAAAAATGGACGGAGAAGTCTAGCCCAAGCCAATCAATTCAGATGCAGTCAAGCTCTACTATGTGTAATCTTTATGCTTCCTCAATGATGTAATTTGAACTACGCCTTACCTGATTCCCGTTTAAGAGGGGATACGTAGGCATCCCTATGGGTTCGGTCACAATTCAATAAAAATCTATTTTTCCCGCAATTGGAAACTGGGGCAGAATTTTAAGGAGGACCCTCAAAATTCCGAAGCAAGTTCAGCCAGTCATGGCGCGAACAGCAGTTAGAGGCATCCACCCAGCAAGCTGAGGCAGAATTTTGAGGAGGACCCTTAAAATTCTGCAGCAGAAGAGGGCGCGATGTCTCAAGCCGTGCCACGTCGTCGGTTAATCTAAAAACTATTTTAGATTATATATTATACTCTTACAAAATCATGCATATTTATTTTTTCTGGAACATCTTGTTTAGCGAATGCTACCCCAATGATACAGACAGTATCATCATGATCAAGCAAGTGAGCCGAGCAGAGCCAGCGGGAATGCGAACTAACCTTCCCCCTTTACATAACTCGGGATTTTTCTTTGGATGCAGGCACAAATTGCAAAATCCCCAAAACATATTATCCGCTCAAAGGAAAGACATTATTCCTCAAACGCATCGCACACGCCAACATTTGTTATCAGCACAAACGATGCTTCATTATCACAATGCTCTACCGCAATTTAACACCAGCTAAGAATTTCTATTGTCGTTTATTTAATTCTTGCATAAGGCTACCTTTCTGCCTTCCGAGACTAAACGATGTCTCCATCTGCATCTGCATATTGCATAAGGCTACCTTTCTGCCTTCCGAGACTAAACGATGTATCCATCTCATCCACATATTGCATAAGGCTACCTTTCTGACTTTCCGAGACTAAACGTTGTCTCCATCTGCATCTGCATCCGCATCTTGCATAAGGCTACCTTTCTGCCTTCCGAGACTAAACGCTGTCTCCATCTGCATCCGCATATTGCGTAAGGCTACCTTTCTGCCTTCCGAGACTAAACGCTGTCTCCATCTGCATCCGCATATTGCGTAAGGCTACCTTTCTGCCTTCCGAGACTAAACGCTGTCTCCTATAAAGCAACCCCTGTCTCTATCATTCGCTTCCTTTCGGGCTAAGCTCTGCCTTTCTAAATTCTCAAGACTAAGCTCTGTCTTGTCAGCATCATGCTATTGCATCTTCATGGGCTGAAATATCGCCAACTTATCCAAAGGCGTCATCATTCGGAGGCACCATCTTCATAGCCCGAGAACACCATGTCATGGCCTGAGGATCTCTTTTTATCATTTTGCATATCATTATTCAAAGGCGTCATGGTTCGAAGGAACTATCCTCATGGCCCGAGAACATCATTTCAACGGCCTGCGAATCCTGCATCAAGCAATTCATGGCCCAGGACATCATGGTCTAAAGACGTCATCCTTAATCGTCCAAAGACAGAATTCATCGTCCAACGGGAATTTGCATCATGTTTAAATTACGCACAAAATATACACTTGTATTGTTTACTTGCAGGTAATCTGGCACGCGAAAGCCATCCAGGCGGGAGCGGTTCCGCTCCAGGTCTCCTAACTATCCCGTTCTTGTAAAATTTCATCGGTATACTTCACCGATGACCCCGGAACTACATACGGCCTGATTCCTGTAAGACCAGGGATATGTAGGCAGCTCAAGAACCAGGGTGCGGCCTGAACCTTTCAAGCTATTCCCAGTCGGTCAAAATTGGCCATCATATCTTTACCAAACAACTCTTCCATCCTTCCCCGTAAAGAAGGGCAGTTGTTGATACCCAATTTTCTCTCAAATTATTTTAAAATTTGTATTATATACCTCCAAAATCACTCTTTATAATAACTGGTATTTTTCCGAAATTTTTCATATTTTTATCAAACCTTTTCCAATTTATTCAGTATTTTTATATTCAATAATTATTCATAAATTGTACTATAAAGATTTTCAAAATATTTCTTTGCTCAATATATCATTTTTAATCCTATTAGGATTTAGTTATTTCACAAATTAGCCAATTTGACATTATTTGGCTATAATTACAATAATTTTGCAATTATAGCCTAATTGTACATTTTATGCTATTTTAATTCAATAATCAGTCGTTTTATATTTTAAATACTAGTTAATTACCTTAATTTCACCTATTTATCCTTAATTTCATTTTATGTAATTTTTAGCTATTTTATTAATTATTTATCTATTTAATTGGGTATTTAACAATTAACCCCTTTCTATTTAAGTTATAGCCTAATTTAATCTGACCCCAATCCATTGAAACCAGCCCAAGACCTAATCGAATTAACCCAAGACCCCAGGCCCAATCCATTAAAATCACCCGACCCAATCCTATGTGTAATCAGGACAGTTGATCAAATTTGATCAATGGCCCAGATTCACGCTTACCATTAATAACCCTAAAGACTACCCCCTCCGACCCCTCATTTCCCAACCTCTCAATTCTCTCTCTATCTCTCTCTGGTTCTCTCTAGAACCTTCCCTTATCTGTTCACCTCCAATGGAGTCTGTTCGTTTTCTCCGGCTAGTTCCCTCGCCGGAAACTGTGGTCTTTCACTGTCCCTTGGTTATTGCTTCACCCTACACCGGTCTAAGGCACCCTAAGGCCCTCATGCGAGCTTGGAGTGGTTCATATCCTACCTATGGTCCCTCGTGCCATCTTACGGCCTCCCCCGACCATTTGAGTAAGAGCCATGACTTTTCCGACTAACGATGGCAACATCTTTAAGGTTTTCCTTGTTTTTTCAACTCTCTGAAACCCTAACCCCTGGTATTTTCCGATTTTCTTTCAGATCTGACTTAGATCTGTGTATATTATGGGATCTTTATTTTTTTCCTTAAAGGTTTTTCTGATTTCTCTAAAATAACGCTTCATCTTCAACTCTGGTTTCTTAACCCCTTTAAAAACGCTTTGTCTTCTAATTTTTGGTACTAACCCTATGATTCTCTGTATTTTTTAAATGTTTGATTAAGCATTATCCCTTTACTCGAGTTATTCTGTTAAAAAAAACCCATTTTTAGGGTTTTGAGTTCGTCTTGGTTGCTGTGTTTAGTTGATCTGTGTGTTTTTCATAAACATCCTACGATTATGTGATTCTTACTTATGTTTTCTTGTTAGGGTTTTTTGTGTTCGATTATTCCTTACTATATCATGCTCTATACGAAACCCTAACTCTTATTTGGTATTGTTCTTCCTTATGGTCCTGATTCTAGTTTATTACCTGCTTATTCTCAGTGTTATCTTCTTTATTTCCTCAGAACTATGATATTTTCCTTAAAACTGTGATTCTGCATATTTTTCCTTAGAACTCTTTACTAATTTTGCATATTTGTGTGACACTTGCCTTATTTGATAACTGATTCCCTGTGATTACTATTTTTCAGAAATATTTTCTACCTTCTGTTACGTATAAGTATGTTGTCAATTAATTATATAATTTCCTTAATTAATATATTCTGTACCTAGCCTTAATTACATGCCCTATTCTTTACTACTCTTTTTACAATTAAAATCAGTTTTTCAAATTAGTTCTCTTTCCTTCTTTACTACTGTGGTATACGTTTGAACTGTGACTCCTTAATTGTGGGGATTACTTGTATTGATTGGATCCTAATTGTGTTTATTTCTATAATTATATACACTTTACTTGATTCCTTTCCTTTTGTTGCCACTACTTGTTACTGTTTGGGTATGATTCCTTAACTAAAGGAAGTTTGTACACTAAATTAACTCTAATTGATGATTATTTCTATAATTATTGCTGAACTATTATTTTTACCTTGGCCTTAGGTGTTAATCTGACCTAGCACTATACTCCTTGATCCTCTAGACCCTTAGAATTTTCCTGATTGCATGTCTTTGTGCTTATCTGCGTGCTGTGTGTATGCCCTTACATGCTCTGTATTTGTCCCTAATCTCATTACCCCTGTTTGTGTTTGTTGGACTATCCTTGGTCCTTTGTGATGTTAAGTTTCCTATTTCCTTCTTCAAAAACTGTTTTCTCACTTACTCTTTCTCAAGCTGTTCCTTACTTAAATCCTTTTTGAATAAAAGCACTCTCACACACACTCTTAGAAGTTTAAGTTCAGCCCCCTTTGTGTGAGCACTGCTTTGGGAACCCTTTGAGTACCCTCTGAACTCTGACACACAAGGCTGGCACTTCCACACTGCACATGTTTAATTTTTTGGCTATGTCTGGGTGTGAGCACTGCCTGGGAGCCCTTGAGGTCCTTAGGGAACTCTGACACATCCGGATTTTGAAAAGGCTATGCAATACCATAAGACAATGATGTTTGGAAGATCTGGGCCTAATTGAAGGCTCCCTATAGAAGTAACTTCTTATTTTCCTTTGGTTGTGTAATTTATAATTTCCTGGCCTGTAATAATCTGTAAACAACTCAGGGGATGGATAGTGAAAAGGGAGGGGTATCTACGCATGCATTAGTTGTTAAAGGGATAGAAATCATGTTATTAGACTTTATTTCCTATCTGCGCAATAGAGATCATGTGTAGGCCCATGTGTTGAAATTCATGCATTAGAAATCATGATATTAGACTTTATTTCCTATATATGCAATAGAGATCATGTTTAGTCCCATATGTTCATATTCATGCATTAGAAATCATGTTTATTAGGTCTCATGCCCATTGTTTCAGCATGTTCACTTTTGCTTAGAAAATTCCTTCTAATAAATGGTATTTTTCTACTGTCATGTTCCACACTGCCATGTACGCTTAGGAATCCTGTCTTAGGATAAACAACATTAAAATAAATTATCATTCTAGCATCTTCTAAAACTATGTTTAATACCGAGCATTTAGAAATCATGCTTAGGAATTCTGCATACGCATCATTCTGCATCTCTATCTATCCATTAGATATCATGTTATAGGGCCCTAATCACTCAACTACTTTTAGTCTAACTACTTCTGTATAAAAGGTATAACGACCCCACTCAGTTTTCTCTAAAAACAACTGGTAATGTTTCTGTGTTCTGAACAACCTAGAACAACATGTTTAAGTAATAATTTGCAACAGTTCCTTTAATAATTCTGTTAATATACACTGTCCTCGCCTAGGCAAGCCTTAGGTAACTAATTTTTTTTCAAAATTAGAAATCTGTCTTTCTTGTGTGTGCTGCTTAACACTAATAGGTATTTCTTTTAAATCAGTAGGCAAACTGATTAAGAGCATGTTTTCCTTGAGTTATAAAACAAGTCTGCCTGTCTGTTTATCCTCTAAATTCACCTAGATACCATGTCTTAGGATCTTAATTAACAATACTTCCCTCATATGTGTTTGAGTCGTGCTAATTATGTGCATTATCTGCGAAGGAAAATCTGAGCTTCCTGTATGCTCCTATGTGTTTCCCACTGACTTCTGTCCTATATTCTCTTTGCTTGTCTCCTTAGAATTCTGCCCTTTAAACCTGAGGGTCTGACTAGTACCTACCTTTTAGGATAATAGTCCTAACCTCCTCCAGGACTGATAGGATGGGACGGGTAACAGCATGCAACAGAATCCGTGACCAACACGCTCTTTAATCACCTTATGGGGAGGGAAGGGTAGAATATGGATATGATGACCGGTGCGCTAATACCACGTGTAGCCCCTCTTCGAGGAGTGATTACCGGGTATTGAATTGATGTGATCCATATTATTATAAACCTAGGACACCTCTTATATGCTTAGCTCGTAATGCTTTTCAAAGTCTAATCTCCTTTACTATTTTCAAACATCTGCATGATTGAGACTTAAATTCCCTCTTATTTGATCCTTTACTTGTTATTTGCTTTTTGTAAAAATTCACGAAACCATTTGGCCGGGAACCACACTTGTGGATCCTGAGGGGTGCCTAACACCTTCCCCTTAGGATAATATCAAGCCCTTACCCAAATCTCTAGTTAGCAACGTAGTTGTAATTGAACCCTTTAGGTGCCCTAACACACCGTTAAAATCGTTAGGTGGAGACTCTTTAAAATATGAAAACCCCTTTCCCAAAAGGAACGAGTTGTCCCAACCAATGTCATAAAACCCGATCTCCGCGAGGAAAAAGGGGGCGCGATAACTGACATCGATAATCAACATGTTCGAATTATCTAAACTCGAATCCATAAGTCCTCGATGAGTCACCCCTCGATTTATAGTCCAAGGCCCTCATTCTCGGGGACTAACTCTTCAAACAAGTTCGAAGTGTTGTAGGGAAATAAACCCAAGAGGCATACCCAAAGGCTACGTCCAAACTAACGCGATTCGGAGACGTCCGAATCCCACAATAAAAATAGGCCTTCGAATTCTTTGAAAACTGGTTAAAAAGGCTACCCTCGGCAAAATAAGGGCTTCGATGAAATCAAACCTTGAAAAACCTTAATAGGTATCAAATTATTTAAACACAAACTTGTTCCAAGGCAGAAGAAGCAAAGGGATTCGATCAACATTGAAACCTCAAAAAACCCAATGGGTAAAAAATACATGCTAAGGCATAAGAAATTTTTACTAAGTCTTTAAGCCGAAATAGGGAAAAAATAGCCATCTTTTAGAGGCCATATCGGCCCAATTTAAAGATCCTAAGGGCCGATACACTTAGAGTTCGAGACCACGTTCTTGCTCCATTCAAACTTAAGGGTTCCACTATTTCGAGCTCGAATAAAAATTCGCTCAACTACGGCTCGAGGATTCATCATTACTCGATACAAACCTTAAGGGGTCAGTTGGTGTAAGTTCGAACCTTACTCGAACTCGACTATAAAAACAGTGCTACCATGACTTCGATCAAGCCACCCAAAACAAAATCTCGAACATATTGTTGAGCTCGGGGACCCGCCCTCTCTTAAACAAAAAACCTAAGGGTTTTTCTGCTCTAAGTTCGAGCAAGTACTCACTCGATTATAGAGGCTATAACAATCGGATTTCAACAAAATTTTCGCATAGCAACGAAGCAAGTCAAATTTCTCACAAGACTTAAAGTATATCAGAATTTTCATAAGGATAAAGCAAAACAAAGGTTTTATGAAACAGAATTCAGAGAAAAACTGGAAAGAAAAAGTATCTTTCATATATGCAAAAGTATTTACAAAGACCACACAGGGTCTTACACAAAAATCCAAGAAAATAAATAAATAAATTCTAAGTGCCTAATCCACCTCGGGAGCTTCATCTTCATCTCCTCTGCTCTCGGATCCACTCGCGGAGTCATCATCATCAGAGAGTAAAGCCTTGGCCTCGTCCTCCAGCATCTTCGCATTCTCGATGTCGGCTGTGAGGTCAAAGCCACGAGCATGTACCTCTTCAAGAGTCTCTCTCCGAGACTGGAACTTAGCATGTTCGGCAACGCAGGATAATCTAACCTGAGGAGCATCAGAAATTTCGTTTGCCCGAGCGTTAGCCACTTCAGCATCGGCCCGGTAGGCGGCCACGACCGCCTCCACCTCGGATGTGGCCTTTGCAAGCTCAGCGGCCAACCGAGTCTTGAGCTCTTCAATTTTCTTGGCTCGAGCCAAGATCTCCTCCTTCACGCTTTGGAGTTGACGCTCAACCGAAGACAGCTGGGCTCGAGCCGTATATTTCCTCGAGGCGAGACGGTCCATGTGTTATTTCCACCCCAAGGTCTCTATCTCTTTCACCTCAGCCTTCTCGCGAAGCTGATCAATCTTTTTGGCCTTCTGTTGAACCTCTAAGATCTAAGTGTTAGTCTCCAATATCAAGTTAATATGTCAAGCTCCCAAAAAATTTACGTTACCTGCTCGATGAGATCGGTTTGATCTTCATGAGCTCTTGCCAATTCGGCTCGAAGGTCCCTGATCTCCTCTTCTTTTTGCACATAGAGGAGTTTGAGGGCGTCTCTCTCCTCCGTGAGACTTTTGAGATCGGCCTCACACCGGGCCAGCTTAGCTCGGGATTTGGAAAATACTTCTCGATGGAGCGTCATAGCTTATGCAGAAAGGAAGGAAATCAGACATAAGGAAATAAAAGCAAATGCAACCATGATAACGGGGTCTGAAATTTACTTGGTGCAGGAGTCACTGAGCTCATCAAAAATGATCGTTGCATCCAGGTCGGGAACATCATCGACCCCCGTAAAGCAGCCACAGAATATGTCATCCCCTTCGTGGGTCGTTCCCGCATAGGGGGTCTCCATATCCTGAGCCTCATGAAATTTCCCTTCAGAAAATGTGGGGCCGGGCAGCAAATCATCAATATTGGTCGCCCCAAGCAAGTCACTTGGGGCGCTCTCTCCTTTTCGAAGGGCCTCAGAACTGGACCCTTCATGCATGCCCGCCAATTATTTGTCACGACGGGAGGCATCATCAGCACCCAATGGCTCGGGGACTTTTCTTGGACCATCTTCCGAGATATCCTCGTCCCGAAGATGAGCCTCCTCGACCATCACCGGCTCGACTGGTTTTGGAGCTTCAACGCTTCCTCTCTTTTGAGCCACCAGCACATAGTCGGCATCTTATTCCTCCTCTTATTCCTCTTGTAGTTTTTAGGCTACGTCAGCAGGCAAAGTGACAGTGTCATTATTTGGCTTACGAGCCTTGCTCTTCTTAGGCTTTGGAGTATCAAAAGGCGAGGCCCTTCTCCTATTCTTATTCTTAGCCGATTTCGGGACCTCTTCTTTCCCAGGTGGAGGCGGCCTCATGATGGATTTGTCTCTAAGACCTGTATGGGAGGAAATTAAGTAAAATTAAAGCATTTCAAAAGAAGGCATCAAACACAGACAGAGAAACTTACCGTGATTTTTGATCTCCTATCGGCCCTCGGCCAAATCGCGCCACGAGCGCTCGGCGTACGAAGAGGTCGAGGCCAGTTGCCAAACCCAGCCTGAAAGGTTCGGGATCACACCGGGAAACCAAGAGACCGCTGCACCATAAGGAAAAATGTAGATGAGAAAAGGTAAAGGAAGCAAAACAATCAACAGAAGCAATTGGTGGGTTTGTACTTACGCTTCATGTTCCATTCTTCGGGGGAATGGCATCTTCTCGACCGGGATTAATTTAGAAGTCCTGACTCGGACAAACCAGCCCATCCATCTTCGATCTTTGTCCTCGTCTATGCTCGAGAATATCACATTTGTGGCTCGGCGCTGAAGCCTTATTAATCCGCCTCGATAGAGACGGGGGCTGTATAGCCTAATGAGATGATCGAGGATGAAAGACATCCCCTCGACCTTGCTCACGAAGAATCGGAGCAAAATAACGATACGACAAAAGGAGGGTGGATTTGGCCTAGGGTTATGTGGTATTGGTGGCAGAAGCCGATTATAACGGGATTGATGGGACCCAGCGTGAAAGGGTAAGTATAAACACTTAAAAACCCTTTCACATGAGTGGTAATATCCTTTTCGGCGGTAGGAATTTCCACTTGTTTGTTTTCCCAGTGGCGATCTTTTTTCACATGCTCGAGATCGCCTTCAGTTGTCGAGCATATGTATCTCGACATGGGCTCGCATCGGCTAGGAACTGAAGAGGGGTTTTCAACTTTAAAATCGGAAGTGAGTTCTCATGGCCTGGAAACGTACTCTTCGATGTGTGGCTCCACCGACGTTTTGTCACCGGCCAACCGCGATGAGGAGGCTTTTTCCTTTTGAGGAACGGTTTTTGATGTTTTCTCCATTGTTATATGAGTTCAAAGAGAGAAGAAGGCGAAACTTGTTGTTTTAAGAAAAGATTGGAAAACGGGATTTGAAGAATCAACAGAATTGATAAGCTTGAAGGGAGTAAAAGAGTTTTTGAAGATTAGGGGAAGTTTTGAAAGTAAAGTTTGTGAAGATTATGGAAATGGTCTATTTATACTATCTGCTATGACGGTTTGAAAACACTAATGGCCGACCATCATTTGGCACTAATTAATGATCTAGAGAACTGTGCAGACGCGATGCTTCAATCGCATTCGTCGCTTACATCACGAGGGTGACGTCATAATCGATCGAGGTATTGAATCGAAGTCTCGATTCGTTTCTTCTCGTTTCACTCCAAAAAACGAGGGGACTATCTGTATACGGTCGAAATCGGGTCTACCCGATTCTACTGTCTGATAGAGGCAAGAGAGTTGCCTCGAGGGTAGCCTCGTAATTAGTTAGACTCGAGCTCGAAGATGAGACATCAAGTCTAGAGATCGAAGTGTCCGTTGAGATCGAGGCCAACAACAATCGAGACCAAGCATGACCGACTTTGAGTGGAGCATAATAATGGAATGGCGAGATATCCGTAACTGGTCGAAGATCACGGCGAAAATCCCAGAACAGATCAAATCAAGAGCGGTTATTGGTACCAATCATGGGATTTACTTCCGTAATTAGAAGTGTACCTTATTTAGGACTCCTCTATTATATAAAGAAGAATCCCATTCATTTGTAATCATCATTATTCACTGATAGAAATACATACACTCGTTGCTCTCTTCTATTTCACTTACTGTTCATCAGAATTGCTCTATTATTTGTTGTTCTTACTATTCTACCTCGAGACTGTCTCAAATCGAGGTCGAGGCTTTGCTTGCATACTAGTTTGATCTATTTTAATGTCTAATTCAATTGTTTAATTCTTCGTTTATCAATTAGTATTGAATAAATCACATATCTTTAAAACCACAATATAAATTTAATTGTTATCCGAATTTTAGGGTAAACAATTATCATGGAGATTAATTAAACACAAAGATCATCGATGGACTAAGGTACTCAGATCAAAATACTAACCAAGAAACTGGACAACTTCAAACTCATCTTCACATAGGAGAAACCAACAAAAAGTACTCCTACACTCTGAAATGAGGTGCTGGCATTTGATATCAATTTAATCTGACCTATCCATCAGGCTCAAAGAAAAGCATATTTTTCTTTAAAATGCATATTTTTCAAAAGGGTAGACTAATTTTTGCTGGAAATATCCTCAAAAGCAAAGTAACCCTCTTTAAATGCTAACCTTAATGGCTATGCTTTCACCCTAAACTTAAGCAGGCTGCTTTGTGATGATGGCGATTGATTATTTGTAGGATTAGGTTCTCTGGGTTAAGTGGTGTGTTTTTCTCTTTACTGCAGTGGTGCCCCAAGTCTCCCCATCTCCGTATCTTCTCCGCAATATTCTTCCTTCTTCTCTACATTAATATCCAAGCCTGCTACGCCAATTGCTTGTTCCTGCGTTGGTGCTTGTTCATCTGTTGATGGAGATCTATTGTCCGTGCTGTTATCCTTGCTTTTACCCCACAGGACAATGTACAAGCCTACAACAATGACAATAGCACCAAGTATCCTGCAAAAAAGTGTTATCTTTTTCGTTTAGTGTTGTTTGCAACTCTTATAAGAGTACTTTTATGGTTACAAGAATTACCTTCCGAGGGTCATTTGTTCGCGCATAATGAATAAACTCATTACAGCTACAATAACTATGCTTAATGGATTGAACGCTGTCAGGAAAACAGGATCCTTGTTTTTCATTACGACTCCTTGTATGTAATACGTGAGTCCTGGACAAAATATTCCCTGGATATTGAGACATGGAAAGTGAGGAGCTTTTCATTTATTAGTGATTTGAAAAACTATATATGCTTTTAGATTCTTTTCTCACTTCTCTCATGTTGCAGAGGCAATGTTTCTCTTCCTAGAGATGTTAGGAAATGTTGATAGTTAAATTAATGTCAATATATAACCATTATCGGAAAAGAAAATGGAAGCTCTCATTGGCTTGAATTTGACTTACACTGTATAGTATTGCTAAAGACTTAGCGTCCCAATGTATGGCCCATACTGTAGTCTTTCCTCTCTCCATTACCATTGCTACTATAACTCTTTCAATTGTTCCCAACAAACATATCCACGCAGTGAGCGAGAGCTCAGCCGGATAGGTCCGTAATGTGATTGCTTAGGCATAGAGCAATAGAAGAGTCAGATTTGTTGCTTATTTCTAACAACTTATCTGTGTATCTAAGTATATCTTTACCTGCAAAATTATGAAGCCACCTCAACTCAAGCACCCACTTATTATCAGGATGGAACCATTGATAATATGATTTGAATTTGGATTTTCACCACCATTTTGAGATTCATGATTCGGTTTTCCTTTTGTCCAAAGTTCAAGAAGTGGTCCATGTACCAGCGTCATGATCATGGCTCCTCCAACTGCAGCAATTGTTCCAATTATTTTGGCCTGGCTGCGAATGCTTTTAAGCTTCATCTTCTCAAGCCTAGGATAAACAAAATATGTGTAAAAAGAATTTTAGTTACAATAAATACCCTTAATACACAGCGTATTAAAAAGACTACACAAACACATAATCACATAGAATGCAACAACCCTATAGAGATATATAATTCCCCAGTCGTGTTCTCAAATAGCCTTGATGTGGCGGCAACAACAAATCAGATGAACACTGCATGCTGAAGAATGTAAACTTGTTTTGATTTTATTAGAATGTCAAAGCATGATTCATACAGTGGCTATAATTGCCAGAATATTATTACATATCGCGTTTCTCGTACGTTAAAGTTTCGTTTTCAGTTCATTGACATAGACCCGGAGATGAAATTTTCTTGAGATTATAAGCAGTTATGCTATTTATATCAAGCAATAATTAAGTGTCGTGAAATAAAAAGGGTAATCGAATCAAAGAAAATGAGTTTTGTTGAAGGTTGTCGATTTGGGATAAAATACGGGCCGAGCGATAATATCCGATATTTATGGACTAGTACCATATAAGATACCATATGACCATGATAGTATGATGTACAAAGTGTATTAAAAATAAGTAAAATTTTAAGTAATTTGAGATATTTCTTAATTATGTGGGTAATTGATTAATCATCGGGTAACGGAATATTACCTAATTAACTAATTGGTTATAAGATAAGATTAAAACCCCTCCCCACCCCCACGTGGCAGCAAGCCACTACCCAAAACAAATGACTCATTAGTCATGTTGGGTTATGTGGCAATCAATTAAAAGAAAAGTCTTGAAATTCAAAGAAGCCACATATCTTTTAACAAATTAAAAGATACATATCTTCAACATTTGAGAGAATAGAAAAAGGCTCTACATAAGACCATCTGAAGCTAACGAAAAAGGCAACCTGAAGTCAATGTTGAAGGCTTCATAGTATTGTAAGCAACGTGAGATTTTGCAATTTTAAGGGAGTACGGTGTAAACTTTTCAAGAATATCATATAGATTTTTCCCCTACTCCAGATATGTTAAGGCTAAGCCCTTCCTTCATTTTGGCATAATCACATAATTACACGCATTTGATAACGAGACATAAAGAGAAATTCATATTCCGGAATTTATGTATATTTTCCTAGTCTTGTAAGTTACAATATTCTCCTTATTGAGACTTCATATTCAATTGAGTATTGACTTGTTCCAGTCAAGAGAGCAGAGAGCCTATATATGCAGCGTTACAGTATTTTCATTACCATCGAGCTATAATCGATGGGCAGGCCCTTATCAGGCAACCTCTGATCAGATGGTAAGATACATAGAGCCTATTGTGGCCGGGCGCCTATAATCTAGACCAGTTAGTCGAGATACACAACCTAATATGGTTGAGCGCCTGTGAGCGAGCCTACTACGGCAGAGCAGTTATACATATAAATCGAGCCTTATAGGGCTGTACAACTATTTTACTTATTATATTGAGAGAGTTGAGTCAGTATAAGCAGATAAATATATCTTCAGATTATCTTTGACTTCCAGTTGCCTTCAGTTATTATATTATCAGTTCAGTTTCAGCTTTTAGTTATATTATTGCTTTGCATACTCGGTATATTATTTTGTACTGACGTCCCTTTTTCGGGGGACGCTGTATTTCATGCGTGGAGGTTCAGACAGACAGACGGGTAGACCTCCTCAATAGGTGCTGCCCGAGTTCAGTTTTATCGATAATCTCCACATCCTTCGGAGTTTCTGTATCTAGAGTTTTGTGTACATCCTGTATATACATGTATATAGGTGATGGGTAGGTCGGGACCCTAATCCGATCACAGTACATCCATCGGTAGAGGCTTGTAGACATATCCTGTCAGGTAGTGCAGTATGTTGGGCTTGTAGGCCCTGTATGTATATTTTGTTGGCTTGTTAGTTGTAGTAGTTATGACGGCCTTGCTGGACCAACTTTATATTGACATTTATTCAGCGTTAGTTTCCATTCAGTTTTATATTTTGCTTCGCAAATTATCTTGTAATGTCGCCCATGGCCAAAGTATGACATTATATGTTCAGAGTCCCTTAGTCGCAAGTGGTACACAAGGTTAGGTGAGGCGCCGGATGCTGGTCTCGCCCCCAGGTCCGGGGCATGACTAAAGAGGCATCAGAGCAGTTTTGTCCAAGGGAGTCTACAAGCTGTGTCTAATAGGTTCTTGTTTATAGATGTGTGGTGCACCATATTATATAAGCAAGGGACTACAAGGCATTTAGGAGTTGGTTACCTTTCTTTCAAATCTTAATCATGTTGTAGAACTGAGTTATAGGAAATTTGAGTTGAATTTACTTGTTGGCGCTTGTATGCACAGATGGCGGTGACTAGGAAGACTAGAGCTAGCCAGAGGAGAGATATAGCAGTAGGTGAAGGGACTAGCAGAGTACCCCTAGTAGATGAGGCCCAATCTGAGGCCCAAGGAGAGACCCTACTCAGCCATTACCGGCTCCTCCCCACCTGAGGAGATTCCTAGGGAAACCGCACATCTACCTCCCCTCCGCTTCCATCATATTAGGACTTGAGGAGTGCGGTGCATTTGTTGACACAGTTGGTAGCTACCCAGCAACAGGCTAGGGCATCCGCTAGTGCAGGATCCTCTGAGGGGTCTGGGAGTTCAAGGGTCCGAGAGTTTATTGCTTTGAGTCCCCCAGAGTTCACGGGGACAGATCAGAGGGAGGACCCGTAGGATTTCATAGATCAGCTTCACATGATCTTTCGGGTTATGCATGCCACGGAGAAAGAGGCAGTTGAGCTAGCAGCTTTTTGACTCCGGGATATAGCCATCCTTTGGTACGAGGGATGGGAAAGGTTCAGGGGACGTGATGCACCTCCAGCTATTTGGGAGAATTGTTCGGATGCCTTCCTTGACCAATACTTACCGCGGGAGATCCTACAGGCTCGGGTCGATCAGTTTCTAGTCCTTAAGCAGGGCAATATGAGTGTTCGAGAGTATAGTCTCCGTTTTGACTCCTTGGCCAGGCTAGATATGCACCATCCATAGTTACTACTATGCGGGACAGGATCCACAGGTTTATAACAGGGTTGGCCCCAGAGTTGACCGAGGCATGTGCCACCGCTGCATTGCAGAATAGTATGGATATCTCCCAGATTCAGGAATTCGCCTAGAATATAGGAAGGGGTAGGCGTCAACAGCAGGGTACGGAGAGGACCAAGTCGGGGCAGCGTAAGAGGATGAGATTTTCCAGGTCTCAGGAGAAGTCTCAGGGTAGTTATAGGCCCCAGTACTTCGAACAACCACCTAGGCCTCTGCCACCTCAGTTACAGGGCTATAGGTTTGACCGTTACACTCAGTCAGGACCAGGTAAGAGCTCACGAGCGTCGGGTTTGCAGCGATAGCGAGGTTCAGGGCAGACATGGGCATTTTCTCTGTGGTGTGACATTTGTGGTAGAGGAAATTTGGGCCAATGCCGAGCCGGTTCTGATGCTTGTTATACATGTGGACAGCCGGGTCATATGATGCGAGATTGCCCAAATAGAGATTCTGGGGGTATGGCATACTAAGCAAATTCAGCAACAGGATCATCTATGTCTGTGCATCCTTCAGGGCGCAGGTCTCAGTCTTCGGCTGGTAGAGGTCGAGGCAGAGGTAGAAGTTCCAGTTCATGTGGCAACCAGAATTGTAGTTATGCTTTAGCGGGTCGACGAGACCAGGAGTCTTCATCAGATGTTGTGACAGATATGTTGACCATTTGCTCTCACGATGCATATGCCTTGATAGACCCAGGATCTACTTTATCGTGTATTTCCCAATTTGTCGCGAGGAAGTTTGGTATAGTGCCTGAAATACTAAGTGATCCTTTTGCGGTATCTATACCAGTCGGAGAATCGATTATTGCTAGACGGGTTTACCGAGGTTGTACGGTGTCAGTTTGTGGTCGTCAAACCGCAGCCGACCTAGTTGAGCTAGAGATGTTGGATTTTGATGCTATCATGGGCATGGACTGGTTGGCAGCTTGTGCCACAGTTGATTGTCTAGCAAAGATAGCTAGATTTCATTTTCCGGCTGAACCAGTCCTTGAGTGGGTAGGTAATACAGTGACACCCAGAGGTAGGTTTATTTCCTATCTAAAGGCGAGGAAAATGATCGCAAAAGGGTGCATTATCATACTATGCGAGTTAGAGATGTAGATACTGAAATACCTACACTTCAGTCTATTCCAGTATTAAAAGAGTACGCATATGTATTTCCAGATGAACTTCTAGGTATTCCTCCAGAGCGAGAGATTGATTTTGGCATCGATTTGCTTCCGGGAACTCAACCAATATACATCCCTCCGTATAGAATGACACCTGCCGAATTAAGGGAGTTGAAGGAGCATTTAAAAGATTTGTGGGAGAAAGGTTTTATCAGGCCCAGTACTCACCTTGGGGTGCACCGGTACTGTTTGTAAGGAAGAAAGACGGCTCGCTGAGGATGTGTATCGATTATAGGTAGCTGAACAAGATAACTATTAAGAATAAGTATCCACTTCCAAGGATAGATGACATGTTTGATTAGTTGCAGCGGGCTAGATGCTTTTCAAAGATAGTTTTGAGGTTGGGGTACCACCAGGTCAGAGTTCGGTAGAAAGATATTCCCAAGACAGCCTTCAGGACCCGTTATAGCCACTTCGAGTTCCTTGTCATGTCCTTCGGGTTGATGAATGCACCTGCATATTCATGGATTTGATGAACAGCCTATTAAGGCCATTTTTAGATATGTTCGTGATAGTATTTATTGATGATATTTTGGTTTTTTCACGTTCAGAGGATAAGCATGTGGACCACCTGCGAGCGGTACTCCAAACCCTCTGTGATAGTAAATTATATGTTAAATTTTCTAAATGTGAGTTCTGGTTGAAGTCCGTAGCGTTCTTGGGGCACATTGTATCCGATGGAGGTATAAAGGTAAATACTCAGAAGATTGAGGCTGTGAAATTCTGGCCTAGACCAACCACTCCGACAGAGGTTCATAGCTTTCTAGGCTTAGCAGGATACTACTGGAGGTTCGTAGAGGGTTTTTCTTCCCTTTCGGCACCATTGACGAAGTTGACACAGAAAGCAACTAAGTTTCAGTGGACAGAGGCTTGCGGGTAGAGTTTCCAAGAGATTAAGAACAGGTTGACCTCAGCGCCAATTCTAGCACTTCCAGAGGGTCCAGATGGTTATGCTATGTATTGTGATGCCTCAGGTGTCGGGTTAGGGTGTGTCCTGATGCAACATGGGAAGGTAATTGCGTATGATTTAAGGCAGTTAAGGAAGCACGAGAGGAATTATCCGACCCACAACCTCGAGTTAGTTGTGGTTGTCCATGCACTTAAGATATGGCAGCATTATTTATATGGTGTTCATGTTAATATATTCACAGATCATAAAAGCCTGTAATATATCCTCAAGAAAAAAGAGTTGAATTTGTGATAGAGGCGATGGCTTGAGTTATTGAAAGACTACGATGTTAACATTCTCTACCATCCAGGGAAAGCTAATGTTGTATCAGATGCCTTAAGTTGTCGATCTATGGGTAGCTTAGCACATGTAGAGGCCGAGAAAAGACAATTAACTAGATATATTCATCAATTGGCTTGTTTGGGGGTTCGGTTAGTAGGCTCTGGAAATGGTGGAGTTGTACTCCATAATACTGCAAAATCATCTCTGATAGCTAAAGTAAAGGAGAGGCAGTACAAGGACCTAGAGTTGGTCGAGTTGAGAGAGCGAGTTCCACAGCAGAAGAAGCCGTTGTTAGAGCTCAAGGGAGATGGGGTTCTCAGATACAGGGTTCGTTTGTGTGTTCTAGATGTAGCAGGGCTATGAGACAGGATTATGTCAGAGGCACATTATTCGTGGTACTCCATTCATCCTGGGTCGACGAAGATGTATCATGACATTAAGGATGTGTATTGGTGGAACGATATGAAAAAGAACATTGCTGAGTATGTCACTTAGTGTCCTAGTTGCCAGCAGGTGAAGATAGAGCGCCAAAAGCCCAGAGGGCTTATGCAGACTATAGAGATCCTGACATGGAAATGGGAGGCAATAAATATGGACTTTATCACGGGTTTACCTCGTTAACATCGTAAGTTCGATTCCATATGGGTGATAGTCGATAGGCTCACGAAATCCTCTCATTTCCTACCGGTTAGATATACATATACAACAGAATATTATGCAAAATTATACATTAAGGAGATAGTGAGACTACACGGAGTACAGTATCTATTAATATCTGACTGTGGGGCCTAGTTTACAACACATTTTTGGAGGTCATTTCAGAGAGGTCTAGGAACTCAGGTGAATCTCATCACAACTTTTCATCCACAGACTGATGGGCAAGCCGAGCACAAAATTCAGACGCTCGAGGATATGTTACGAGCATGTGTGTTGGATTTTAAAATAAGTTGGGATGAACATCTATCTCTTATCGAGTTTGCATATAATAAAAGTTACCATTCCAGTATCTTGATGGCTCCGTACAAGGCTTTGTATGAGCGTAGGCGCAGAACTCCTATAGGATGGTTCGATGTTGGAGAGTCTGGGTTACATGGGCCAGACCTGGTTCAGCAGGCCATAGAAAAAATAAAGCTTATCCGGGAGCGACTATTGACAACCCAGAGTCGTCAGAAGTCATATTCTGACGTGCGGCGACGAGACTTAGAATTCGGGGTTAATGATTGGGTATTCTTAGAAGTATCACCTATGAAGGGCGTAATAAGGTTGGGCAAGAAGGGCAAGCTTAGCCCGCGGTATATTGAGCCTTATAGGATCATTCGGAGGGTGGGCCAAGTAGCTTATGAGTTAGAATTGCCCTCAGAATTGGAGTTTGTCCATCCGGTTTTTCACGTATCTATGCTACAGAAATGCAGTGGCGATCCTACCCGAGTGGTGCCCACGAATGATGTACAAATTACGGAGGACTTGTCATACGAGGAAGTTCCGGTTGCCATCCTAGACCGACAAATCCCCAAGCTACGAAATAAGCTCTTATTTTTTACTCTTAGAATTTATAATGGACAGTTTTGTGAAGCCAAGTGTTGCAATTTATAGACAGCAACCATGCGTACAAGTTGGTTTTATTCTAGTGTACGGAGGACTCAAGCAAAAAATTTACCAAGATATCTAAGCGTAAACATTCCAGAACGAATGTTTCTAAGGGAGGAAGGATGTTACATATTGCGTTTCTCGTACGTTAAAGTTTCGTCTTCAGTTAATTGACATAGACTTGGGGATGATATTTTCTTGAGATTATAAGCATTTATGTTATTTATATCAAGCAATAAGTAAGTGCCGTGAAAGAAAAAGGGTAATCGAATTAAAGAAAATGAGTTTCGTTGAAGGTTGTCGATTTGGAATAAAATACAGGCCCAGCGATAATACCCGATATTTATGGACTAGTACCAAACAAGGTACCATATGACCATGATAGTATGATGTATAAAGTATATTAAAAATAAGTAGAATTTTAAGTAATTTGAGATAATTTCTAATTATGTGGGTAATTGATTAATTATCGGGTAACGGTATATTACCTAATTAACTAATTGGTTATGAGATAAGATTAAAACCCCTCCCCACCCCCACGTGGCAGGAAGTCACTACCCAAAATAAATGACTCATTAGCCATGTTGGGTTAGGTGGCAATCAATTAAAAGAAAAGCCTTGAAATTCAAAGAGGCTACATATCTTTTAACAAAGTAAAAGATACATATCTTCAACATTTGAGAGAATAGAAAAGGCTCTACATGAGACCATCTGAAGCTAACGAAAAGGCAACCTGAAGCCAACGTTGAAGGCAATCTGAAGCTAAGGATGTTTAATAATTCAAACAGAGATTTCGTAGTATCGTAAGCAATGTGAGATTTTGCAATTTTAAGGGAGTACTGTGTAAACCTTTCAAGAATATCACACTAATTTTTTTCCTACTCCAGGTATGTTAAGTCTAAGCCCTTCCTTCATTTTGGCATGATCACGTAATTAATGCGTTTGATAATGAGACATAAAGAGAAATTCATATTCCGAAATTTATGTATATTTTTCTAGTCTTGTAAGTTACAATATTCTCCTTATCAAAACTTCATATTCAATTGAGTATTGCCTTGTTCCAGTCAAGAGAGCAGAGAGCCTATATATACAGCGTTACAGTATTTCCATTACCATCGAGCTATAAGCGATGGGCAGACCTCTATTGGGCAACCTCAGATCAGATGGTAAGATACATACCGAGCCTAATATGGACGAACGCCTATGAGCGAGCCCAGTTGGTCGAGATACAGACCCTTGTATGGTTGAGCGCCTGTGAGCGAGCCTACTACGGTAGAGCAGTTATACATATATATCGAGCCTTATAGGTTCGGACAACTATTTTAGTTACTACAGTGAGAGAGTTGAGTCAATATCAGCAGGTAAACATATCTTCAGATTATCTTTGACTTCCAATTTCCTCCAGTTATTATATTATCAGTCCAGTTTCAGCTTTCAGTTGTTTTATTGCCTTGCATACTCGGTACATCATTTCGTACTGACATCCCTTTTTCGGGGGACGCTGCATTTCATGCGTGCAGGTTCAGACAGACAGACGGGTAGACCTCCTCCGTAGGTGTTTCCCGAGTTCAGCTTTATCAGTAAGCTCCACATCCTTTGGAGTTGCTGTGTCTAGAGTTTTGTGTACATCCTGTATATATATGTATATAGGTGATGTGTAGGTCGGAGCCTTCTTCCGATCACAGTACATCCATCTGTAGAGGCTTGTAGACAAATCCTGTCAGGTAGTACAGTATGTTGGGCTTGTAGGCCCTGTATGTATATTTTGTTGGCTTGTCAGTTGTAGTAGTTATGACGGCCTTGCCGGCCCAACTTTATATTGACATTTATTCAGTATTAGTTTCTATTCAGTTTTATATTTTGCTTCACAAATTATCTTGTAATGTGGCCTATGGCCAAAGCATGACATTATATATTCAGAGTTCCTTAGTCGCAATTGGTACGCAAGGTTTAGGTGAGGCACTGAATGCCGGTCTCGCCCCAGGTCCGTGGCGTGACAAATATTTTGGTTCCTCCTTTACATAATTTTCATTGCCTCTCGACTCTGGTGCTGTATATTTTGTTTTTTTCACTGAGTCTTTGCTTCAGTGCGAAAGGAATTGACCCACCTAGTTTTGGTTATAGCTACGTGTTTTTAGTACTAGCATATCTCAAGGGTAAATAAATTGATTGAAAAGGGGCCTCTAAATCTTTAGACGACGTGATTTCCATTTCATAGAGATTAATTCCCCTCAGTGGAGCATTCTAATTTTCACACCCATTCCATTTATAATTCTAATGAACAAGATGTATCTGGTCTTAAATTGATCACATTGAACCTTCGGGAAAAAATTTAAATGTTTGATTTAAAAATACATAGTGTGTATCCGAATGAGATAAGCTTATAATTTACCTGCATATCCAGGCCATTATAAAAGTAATGGCAGGAAGAATATTGCCCATTGCAGCAGTAAAATTTGCGGTAGTATATTTCAAGCCTAGAGAGTAGAAAATCTGGCCGATGACTGGCCTATCGATCAAGACAAAAAAGTTTAGATACTGATAGAAACTAAGCGTCCACCAAATTGTATGGAGAACCCGGTTCTCTATCAGTTCTCACAGTAAGCAACAGACTGTAAAACCAAACAGTATAGGAAATCAGGTTCTCTATTTGTTCCCACAGTAAATCGGCAGTAAATAAAGAACACAGGATTTTTACGTGGAAAAATCCCTACTCAAGGGGATAAAAACCACGACCTACACTGGTAGGATTTCAACTTCACTAACTTGCAACACACACATTACAAGCCACTTTATAATGACTCTATTACAAAGACTTCAACCTCATTAACTTGTAGTACACCTATTACAAGCCACTTTGCAACACACTTATTACAAAGACTTCAACCTATGACTAACTCTTGTCACAACACAAACTCAAATGTTTATGATTTACAAAAGATCTTCTGCAGAAATGCTTCAAAGTAAGCTGGGTAGAAGTTACAAATGAAGAACAAATAACAAAGACTCAACAAACCTAAAGACTTAAGATATCTTCAATCTTTGCACCTGGTCCTTGGTTATGTTGTTCTTCGTTCTTGATGCCCTTGAGAATCACTTGCAAGATTGGCACATACTTGAGAGAATGCTTGATGAGTTCTTGAATGTGCAAGTGATTTGTTTTTCCTTTGCTTGATGTTAATATCTCATTTGTGACATCACTTGGATGATATAAGCAAGGTAGGTAAAAAGCTTTCCACAGAAAGTTGACTGATGCACTGTTCATGTACTGTAGCGTGTGCAGGCAGCAACTTTCCAACTGGAGAGTTGACTTCGACAGTCACCTCGAGAACTGGTAAGAACCTGTTCCCTTAATAGTTTCTTCGAATCTGAAGAGTTGAGCCATATCCCAAACTGGATCCCAACCTGAAACCTTGTGATCTTAAGGTCTTGAGAATGTTTAAAGCTGTAGAGTTGACTATACGACGACCAGGGAAACTGATTCATATATGTTCCTTCTGTTGTTCCCTTATTTGATTTTGTTGAGAATTGAACCAGATATCTGACTGGTTACTTTGAACACAAGAGAACTAATAGTATCAGGTTCCTTATCTGATTCTCTCATGAAGTTTGTCAAATCATCAAAACAAAAGACGCATAACTTAACAATTTCCCCCTTTTTGATGATGACAAACGTAGAATTAATATTCCCCCGGAGAACCAGATATATTCCCCCTGAGAACCAGATCTCCACATTGTTCCCCCTACGAATCAGCCATATTCCCCTTGAGAACTAGACCAAAGGAACTGATCACAACTAGTTCTTCAATATTGTTTGGCAAATCATCAAAACACAAAATAACATAACTTATCAATTTCCCCCTTTTTGATGATGACAAACCCAAAATTAATGTTCCCCTTGAGAACCAGATTCCTCACATGTTTCCCTGCATATCAGACTTATAATCAACATGTTATCAGCAACGTTCAACGTTCCCCCTACGAAGCAGAATTATCTTTCATGCACAACATAACATATCGATTCGATTATGTTCCTCCCCCATATTGACACCTATATAACATGTTGACACCTATATAACTTCCCCCTTTTGGAATCATTGAAAATAATAATAGAAGAAGTACAACTAAAAAGAAGTTCAGTAACATTAACTCATGACACTTGGGCAACACAACATAAACAATAACAAGAACAACAAGTGAATATCATTGCACAAAATAGAGTGATTGCCCATAGTAGAGTAATTATAATAAAAGCATAGTAGTTTTAATAATACATAATATGAAAACTTAAGCAACTAAAGTACTAGTTTCATCAAACACAGGGATCAAAAGAAGATAGGAATCCAAGGGAATTTGGAAGGAGTGCAAGACATGGATCACTGGGCAGGAGGAAAAAGTAAGGGGATAAGGTCTTTATGAGCTTGACCATTCTTTCATTCACAATCCTTTGATCAATGATCATCTTCTCTCTTAGTTCCTCCACCTATTTCCTCAATCTTTCATTCTCAACCTTCAACTCGGCATTCTATTCTGCCAAGGGTCCAGGGGGACCTGGTTCTCTACCTATCTGAGCAGGCTAAACCATCAACCAAACCACCAAGAATCTCCCCAAGCTTCTCCTCATCAAGAACAAACTCAGTTCCATGCACATATAGAATCAGAGTATCACATACAACATAGAAGTTTTTACTTCTTCTTCATAAACGTTGGGACTTGGAAGAACAAATAGTTGGTTTTTTTTTTTTTTTTTTTTTTAGAAATCAACAATGTAAAGAAGTTCCTCCATTTTCAGCAATATCAGAGCCAACACTCTACCTAATAGCACATTCTGAGACTTCAGAGTCTTCTACCTCTCCAAACCCGATAAGTCAACCTTTTGATTATGTAAGGAACCAGGTTACTCACTCACACTACCCTTTCTTTCCCTGAGCGTACATGTCTCCCTCTTCTTCTTCTCAATCTATTCACCCTTATCATCTATTGCATCTTTCTCACCCAAATTTCTTTTCTCAAAAAAAAAAAAAAAATCACAAGTGAAGATTTTTTCCACTTCATTCTGTCTTCCACAATCACCACATCAGCAAGTCACATCAATCAGCCTACTTTTCATCAATCCTTTTCACTGGATTAGAAGTTCGTTTAAACACAGAACTCAAAAAGAAAAAGATCATCATTAGAATTAACATCCTGAGAAGGATTTTAGGCACCAGGTACGTCATTCACTTCCCCCTTTTTCAACACATTCACTGATTCCTCCATCCTTCAAGGCTTCTACAAACCCATCAACAATTTCAGCCTCACTCTCTAGAATAATAGATCTATCTCGTTCTTTTTCAGTTAAAGTTCCATCAAAATCTTCCAAAGACTTCTTGGGTTTCGATTCAGATGGAGTTAGGATTTTGGGAGGTGACAGAGTTGGGTTCAGTTTTGGAATATTTTGAGAGAAGGATTCTTTTTGAGATAAGGTTGATTTAGTTTTGAACAAAAGAATCGATTTTGGTTGGGTGTGAGAGAAGGAAATGGTTTTTTTGGGACAACATGTCAGTTCAGAAAAAGTTTAACATTTTGGACTACAAAAATTTGGAGAGAGATGGGAATAAATTAATGACATTACACTTCCGCAGTTTAAAAAGGCGTATAAGTATTGAAGAGACTAATAACCTGAGTAACAGGAACCAGGTTCCTTGACGATTTTTGAAAATTTGAGCAAAAACTCCTAGAAGGGCAATGATACTCTTACTTGTTTTGTCCTGAAACTGCCATGTATGTATACCAGTAACAGTATAGTTTGAGTTAGATGTCACCAAAAAATACTTTTTAGCAATGTACCTTTTCTTCTTAACATAGCCAATCATCGAGGGACCAGGTCCTTAGTTAAGCTTGATCAACCCCAAATCCAGACGATTTCTTTCAAAGTGTTCACTGCTTAGCGCCTTGGTGAAGAAGTTTGCTGCCTGGTCCTCCGTCTTCCAGAACTTCATACGAATCAGAAAATTTTCAACATTATCCCTCAAAAAGTGATGTCGCACATCAATGTGCTTTGTCCTCTTATGTTGTGTCGGGTTCAAGCTGTAAATACACCAAGTCTTCAAGATGTTGCTTGATCTGTAGTAGTTGAATATAACAAGAAGCATCAACCATGGATTCAGCTTCAGCAGTAGAAAGAGGCACACAGTTTGATTCTTTGCACCCCATGAGATCAAGCATGACCCGAAAAAATGTGTCATTCCAGATGTGCTCTTTCTATCCATCAGATATTCAGCATAATCAGCATCAGCATATCCAACCAAGTCAAAAAGTATCTCCTAAAAAATAGATGAGGACCAAGTCCTGCGTTCCCTTAAGATACCTCAAAATTCCTTTAGTAGCCTTCAAGTGAGAGTCTTTTGGGCCAGGTTCCTATCAGTGTTCTGTTTGAAGGCCTAGGAACCAGGTGCTACACTTGGTTCCTCTCAACTGATGGAGTTCTTCTTGCATAGCAGCTATCCAGTTAGCATTTTCCAATGCTTTCTTGATATTCTTGGGCTCTATTTGAGAAAGAAAGGATGAGAAGGCAAGTGAGTGTCTTGTCTTTGATCTAGTTTGAATTCCTCTTTCCTCCTGTACCTAGCACCCTCATAGGTCCACATAGATCCATATGGAGGAGATCAAATGGCCTTGAGATGCTAACTTCCTTTTTGTGCTTGAAAGAGGATCTGACTTGCTTTCCTTTTACACCTGCATCACACACCCTATGATCCTTGAAGCTTGACTTGGGCAGACCACGAACCAGGTCCTTCTTGAACAATTTGTTCAGCAACATAAAACTTGCATGACCCAACCTTCTGGGACATAGCTCAACATTATCATCAACAACACTCAGACAGCTAAGATCCTCATTTTGCAAGGACTCAAAGTTGGTAAAACAGATAATTTTTGTATCTTCTGGCCACTAACATCATTTCACCAGTCACAAGATTTGTGACTGTGCATATTTTAGATACAAATTCCACTTTGTTACCCTTGTCACAGATTTGGGAAATACTCAGCAAGCTATACCCAACCCCTTCACGTAGTACACATTTTCAACAGAGTGGGAAAGAGACTTCTCGATCTTTCTTACTCCCGGAATGTATCCTTTCTTGTCATTTCCAAAGAATACACTCCTTCTCTGCAGGGCCTTCAGTGAAAGGAAATCATTTGTACTTCCAGTCATGTGCTTCAAGCAGCCGCTATCCATGTATCATTGTTGACTGCTCCCTTTCACTGTTCCCTGCACAAGGAAATCAAGGGTTAGACTTAGGAACCCAAACAAGTTAGGGTCCCTTGTAATAAGGAAAGGGGTGAATAAGGGCTCTTTTGGTCCAGGCAGGCATTATACGTTTTTTATGTGAAGGACCAGGTTCCCTACTAGCAGTTACTTTTTCAGCAAAAACTTTGTTTTTCTATTGAGATTGAGTTCTGGCCTTACAATTTTCTTTAAAGTGCCCAGTGGTGCCACAGTGAGTGCAAAGTCAATTGTCAGGTACAGTAACGTACTTGCTATGAGGGTTGTAGGGAGTCTTTTCCCTTTGAAACCCGATTCCCTGCCTGTTTCCCCTATTTTTTGTGTACAAGGCAGTGATAACATCAGAGGACCAGGTCCACTTAAGTGATTTTTCAAGATCACTCTTCATTCTTCCTAGTTCTTCCTGAAGTTGTTTGTCTTTCTCAAGCTCGGCACACAAACTAGATTTCACTGATCTTAACTCATTTTCAAGATTAAGTTGTGCCTCACTTGCAACTTCCTTTCCCTTTTGAGTGTTGTCCATCCATGTTGGTTTTTCAAAAAGTTATTTTCTCCAGTTACTTCTTCCATTTGTTCCTTCAAGTCTACAATAGAAATTACTATATCATCCCTCTCTTGATCTATGTCACCAGTTTCTTCTATTAAAGAATTTTTCTCATTAATGAGGCTATGATAGGCATCAATCAACATGTTTGCTAAGAACATCAATTTTTTCTTAGAGTAGGTTTTCAAATTTCTTTGAACATCAAGAAAACTTACCTCATCTTCCTCTTTATCCTCATCATCACCGTCAGATTTGGCCATGAGTGCAAGGATTGACTCATATTCTGAAGATTCATTGCCAGCAACCATCCTAGTTGAATCTCCTTGATCATCTTCACCTTCAGATTCCCCGAAGGAACTTCCCCAATCAGCCAGGGCTTGCTTCACCATGTTGTCAGCAACATCTCTTCTTTTGGAATTTCTTTCAGGGACCTGGTTCCTTGTAGCCGCCTTTTCAGTGTTGGCTTTGTAATGATCATGCTTATGAGAGGACAGTCTTTAATAAAGTGTCCAGGCTTTCCACACTTATGACAGCAATCATTTCCTTTGAAATTCCTGCTGGAACTTCCTTTCTTTGGAATCCCACCATATTTTTGAATCATCTTTTGGAATCTTTGAGTGAGATACTCCATGTCGGATTCATCACCACTTGAATCCTTGTTGGCAGCCTTGAGAACCAGGTTTTATTCTTCTTGGGATCTCTTCTTTCATTATCCTTCTTTCTATTCATCTCATAAGTTTTGAGATGTCCAATAAGCTCGTCAATAGTCAGCTTCTGCAGGTCTTTGGCTTCAGTGATAGCATTAACCTTGCTATCCCAGAAACCTGGTAGAACACTGAGTATCGTCCGGACCAGCTTGTTATTTGGAATGATTTCACCAAATGAATGAAGCTCATTGATTATGGAGGTGGAGCGGGTATGCATCTCTTGTATGGACTCATCCTTTTTCATTTTGAAGATTTCATACTCAGTTGCCCGCATATCTATTTTGGATTGCTTTACCTGAGTAGTCCCTTCATGAGCCGTTTGAAGAGCTTCCCAGATTTCCTTGGCAGATTCACATGCCGAGATACGATTATACTTGTCTGGTCCAATACCACACACAAAAATCTTCTTCGCCTTGAAATTCTTCTCAACAGCTTTTCGGTCAGCACCATTGTATTCTTTTCTTGTCTTTGGAACAATCTTTGTTCCCTCTCCAACAACCTTCATAGGGATAAAGGGACCATTACAAATCACGTCCCAAAGCTCGAAGTCTTCAGCCATAATGAAGTCATGCATTCTTGTTTTCCACCAACCACAGTATTGATCGTTAAATCTTGGGGTCTATAGGTTGATTTTCCTTCCTCGAAGTTTGGTGGAGCAGCCATATGAGGATCCTTTCTAGGTGTTAACCTTTTAGAAAGTACCTGCTCTGATACCAATTGATAGAAACTAAGCGTCCACCAAACTGTATAGAGAACCCGGTTGTCTATCAGTTCCCACCGTAAGCAACAGACTGTAAAACTAAACAGTATAGGAAACCAGGTTCTCTATTTGTTCCCACAGTAAATCGGCAGTAAATAAAGAACACAGGATTTTTACGTGGAAAAATTCCTACTCAAGGGGATAAAAACCATGACCTACACTTGTAGGATTTCAACTTCACTAACTTGCAATACACACATTACAAGCCACTTTATAATGACTCTATTACAAAGACTTCAACCTCATTAACTTGTAATACACCTATTACAAGCCACTTTGAAACACACTTATTACAAAGACTTCAACCTATGACTAACTCTAGTCACAACACAAACTCAAATGTTTATTTTACAAAAGATCTTCTGCAGAAATGCTTCAAAGTAAGTTGGGTAGAAGTTACAAATGAAGAAAAAATAACAAAGACTCAACAAACCTAAATACTTAAGATATTTGCAATCTTTGCACCTGGTCCTTGGTTATGTTGTTCTTCGTTCTTGATGCCCTTGAGAATCACTTGCAAGATCGACACACACTTGAGAGAATGCTTGATGAGTTCTTGAATGTGCAAGTGATTTGTTTTTCCTTTGCTTGATGTTAATATCTCATTTGTGACATTACTTGGATGATGTAAGCAAGGTAGGTAAAAAGCTTTCCACAGAAAGTTGACTGTTGCACTATTCATGTACTGTAGCGCGTGTAGGCAGCAACTTTCCAGCTGGAGAGTTGACTTCGTACAGTCACCTCGGGAACTGGTAGGCACCTGTTCCCTCAGTTGTTCCTTCGAATCTGAAGAGTTGAGCCATATCTCAAACTAGATCCCAACCTGAAACCTTGTGATCTTAAGGTCTTGAGAATGTTTAAAGCTGTAGAGTTGACTATACGACGACGAGGGGAACTGATCCATATTTGTTCCTTTTGCTGTTCGCTTATCTAATTTTGTTGAGAATTGAACCAGACATCTGACTGGTTACTTTGAACACAAGAGAACTAATAGTATCAGGTTCCTTATCTGATTCTCTCGTGAAGTTTGTCAAATCATCAAAACAAAAGACGCATAACTTAACAGATACTAATTGCTTAATTGGAGAAGAAACTGGTTTTAGTGTTTGAGACTTACTCTAGTATGCCAAGAGCTACGACCTTAGCAAAGATTGCAAGAGTCATCCTTGGTCTTGTGTTCCTGTGAAAATAACATGAAAATTAAGCAGACATGACTTTTTGTATTTGTCTTTCTTTAACTGATAACTAGGCTAGAATCGAAGTTCAAACATGTTAATGGAACACAGGAAGAGAGAGGCATATGTATATACCTGTCTAGAAATATCGCAAAAGGAGCAATGACGAGAGTGGCCACTGCATGTCGATAGACGGTAAATACATAGCAACTCAATCCTTTCATTCAGAGCAATTTTAGAAAGGATGTCAAATCCTGCTAGAGCAGATTGCAGAAAAACTGCTGCAATGAAAGGTCTTGCGTTGCTAAATAAATTCTTCATTTGGATGATTTCTGTTCTACCAGGGTTGGAGCAGGAAGAGGAAACAGTGGAGTTCTACTTCGCATAGGTCGTCTCTACTAATAAATATATATCGAGAAAACTCATCAATAGAAAATATTTTCTTTAATACATTTTCCATAGTGGTTAATGGAACTTACGAATTCATAATCAGAGAACTAGAACTGATTTCTCACGATTAAATGAATATGCCTAATATAGTATGCAAGATCCTTAAAGATGATGCAAAATATTTACAATTAAAACACGTTCTTGTTTGACTAGTTGAAGAAAAATTCTCCGGGTATTCACTTTCTTGTTGGACGAAACAATCTGAAAATGTATTTAACGTTTATTTGTCTTATCATTTATGTTGAATAACCAACTCTAAATTTTAGAAAAAATACACAAGAATAAGAAACAAAAAATGATATACCATTAGGTTTGGTTCGGTATTGTCAAAGATCTATCCTAACTATTCGGTTTGGCTTGTATTTTTCAATAATTATTTATAAAATAAAAAGTCTATCCTAATTATTCTGTATAGTTATAGATTTATATCGAAATTTACGCTTATATTTAAAAATTTCAAAAATCAGCCGATTCAATTTGACGGTTTAGTTGGTTTTTGAAATACCATTGACAGCCCTACTTACAAGGCGTGAAACGTTATAGATTAAGAATATTAATTACCTTCATCATCATGATATTGTCTTTCATTTGTTAATTTTATCTTATGAACTTAGTTATGCAACAAATAAATTTTATTTTAAATGAGAAAAAGTGAAAAATAAGAATCAAGCGTATAAGTTAATAACATTGAATAATGAGGAAACGAGAAAATTTGCTTTTATGGTCCACAAATATGTATATTTGCCCTTCGTTTAAAATTGGGGTAAGTTTTGCCTCGTCGTTACAAAACATACACATTCATCTTTATTTTCTAACTCAGCTAACAAAATCATTAAAAAATAAAAGATGAAATCAAATTTATCACTGTACATTGAAAATTTATTTATATGTATCCTCCGATTAAAGTTTGTCCTAATATAAGGTCCAAATGGTGTAGTTTTGGCCTATGTTTGGAAATTGCCCTCGAGCAAATTAATTTCCACAAAGAAAAAATTATATATTGAAAGTAAAATAAATAAAATACTCGTCCCACATTTTACAATGAAAATTAAAAAATATTAGAAAAATATATCATGACAAACTTATGGCAACAATTGGGTAATAACTATTTTGATGTAGAATAAATGAATAAGTGAAACTATGGTAAAATGATCAATATTTTCTCATCTTTATATTTCAGATGGATGGTACTTTCCATAATTTGGAGATAAAAAATTCCTATTTTGTTGATATATATTGTTGCCAGGTGATTTCAATAATAGCGTTTTGATTTTAAAAAGTGTTTTATTAAGTATAAAAAAAATCGCAACAGTATAGAATTTTTATCACAGTGAAGTTTAAAATACATCAAGGCCGAGATGAATTATCCTTTTATTTTATAGTACTTAGTATGGAACTCTTTTTTTTTTTTTTTTGGTATATTAATGAGCTTGAGACTCTTATATAAAGGTCAATTAAATAATAACTTTTTATAATACACTATAGAGGAATATTTACAATCTTCCAAGCTGAATTAACTATAATCAAGCGTATATCTCACATCAAAATGTTGTGAATATAAGCAACATAAAATAACTCGTGAAGAAAATAATTAAAGAGACAATTTTGGATAATTTTGCAATCCACAATTGCAATGTTGGACCCTTTTATTTATTTTGTAATGATTCTGCTGGTTAAGTAGAAAAATAAGAGTGAATGTGTGTCAGTTTAGTAATGACGAGGATATAGTTAACCCCAGCTTTAAATGGAAGATAAAAGTAATTATATTTATCTTTAAAATGAATAACAATTAAATTTATATGCGATTTAAAGGATACGTAATTTAATTTAACACGAATGAACTAAAAATAATAAATAATTGAATTAAAAGAAAACAAAGTGATCAAATCAAATGCGATGGATGATTAAGTCTAGTTTTGCAATCGATATTTGGTGTGCGTGCCAATAGTGGTCCCCAAAATTAAAAAGTTCTCCCCTTTGTATAGTAAGAGAGTTTCAATCCTAGTACAAGTCTAAATAAGGTAAAAAAAAAATCTTACAGTAAACATTGATACGCAGTTGATAAGACGATATTCGCTCTGTAATATTCGGTTGAGGGCGGATATTTCGGCCCCTCGCTTATCCTGTCTAACTGTCTTTTCCCTTAGTCTCGACTATTCATTCTGCTCGAGCCCAATGCTCGGTCGTGTCCGGTCTCGGGTGCACCATTCGTCCTCCCCGAACTCTGATCCGCAAAATCCCTCAGTTTTACTCGAGGCCACCTCAGATCGTGCTTTCCTTTCGTTTCTTTACCGAGAAATCAGGCATAACTTCATCCTCAATTTTATCCGTTCACAAATTATAATGCAAATCGCAGGATCAATTTTGGACATTTTTCCTCTTTTTTGATTTTTTTGAAAAGTGGGACTGAACCCGTGTTTCCTACGTATCTCTTATTTATGACCTTATCGAACCAACGAGATGCTAACAAAAGCAATAATTCTGTGACACGTAATGTAAATTTTAATTGTTCTATGTTTTTAAGGTTAATTTATGGATCGATTTCGGTTACACAAGCTATTCAAACTGGCCAAATCTATCTATCTTATATAATAATGTTGGGGAATAAACAAGTGACGTGGCAGGCTCACATGCCAAGGAATACATTTATTTTTTATCTCATTTTTTTGGGTTTTATTCTCTCATTCTAATACAATTACTAATTATTACATTAAAAATTTTAGCCTTGTAACTGAAACTCAATAAATGAGGAAAGTAGGGAGAAAGGTGTCGTTTCAAACTTTTTCCAAACGTCTAAAATCTTTGGCCTTTCAGTTTCTCCAGTTTTAAAGGGGCGGGGTATTTGATCTTATATATAGAGAAAATCCACAAGCAATCATTTTATTGCCTCCATAAGGATTTTACTCCATCTTCGTCACCACAGACAACCTGTGTTTAGGGGAGAAGAAAATTAATGTCGGTAAGAACTCGGTTTTGTTTCCTGTTTACTTTGAATGTATTATAATGGTGACTCGCGATTATTTTCAATATATTCTTCATTCGCATGTTTTTGAGTCGATAACTACGTGTTGCAAATTCAAAAGGTCCACAAAGCCCTGTATTTTGATGCCTCCAAGTTAAGAAATTTTGTGCCAAGTGAGTATACAATGAACTGAGGAAGGTATCTCATGATTTTTAGTGTCGGGCATTTTACTTTTTAGTGTTAACAGCTTGTTTGGATGGTTGTTATGTATTGTATAGTATTGTATTGTATTGTATCGTTTTGAAGTATACAATGTTTAAATGTGTTGTATTATTTTTCTTCGTTTCATGATGTCATAGACCAGTAACATAAAGAATAAACTTGTAATAGTAAAAAGAAAAAGTAAGGTACGGTATAGAATATTATATAAAAAGATAGGATAAATGATAACATATGGTTATTTAATAATATGGAGGGGCAAGATGAGAGAAAAAAAATAAGGGTGTGACGCGACCACACCAAATCGGTCATTCCATAAAGCAAAACTTATTGTCGTTACGTAAAAATTAAGTAACAATCAAAACTAACATTGTATTTAAAGTAACAATACGATACAATACAACAGGTAATAACCATCCGAACAAGCTGTAAGAGAATGGTGATGTAGAATTTCATGAAATAGAATATAACATTTGATGGGTTTACAGTCTCTTAAATTTATGTTTTGATGATCTAACAAACTTACTGTCAAAGAACCAAATAAAGAACCTGATGCACACTTGATATATATCTCAATCAATGGACTCAAGCTAATGTGAGCTTTATGACTTCAGAAGATAAAGAATCAACCCAGGGACCTAATCCCTTTGGGTTTCCCTGACAACAGTACAAAGTCAATTTTCTACAGCTGGAAAGTGACTGCATGCACTGTACATGCTACAATCACTTCCCATTGGGACAACCAAGTGATTATATTATTCAAGTGATGTCATCCAAAGTGTATTAACAAGAAGCATTACAACAAAACATCACTTGAACACTTGTGAAAGAATTCAAGAACTCCAGATCTGATAATCAAGCATTGAAGTCACAAGTACATCAAGAACAAAGTACAACACTACTACAGACCAGTTCCTACAACAAGTCTCTTGTATGTCCTTAGTTGAGTTGTATCTTTGTATTTGTTTTTCATTGTAATTCCTACTTTGCTTATTTAGAAGCTTTAATTAGGAACATCTGAAAATCATAAACCCTTAGAGTTTGTGTCGTGACTAGAGTTAGTCAAGGTGTATTGCAAAGTGACTTGTAGTAGGTGTATTACAAGTTAGTGAGGGATTAAGAGTTTAATTCCTAGGTTGAAATATGTTGTAATCTAAAGATTGTTCAGTGTAAGTCGTGATTTTTGATCCCCTTTCCACGTAAATCCCTTGTGTCATTTACTTACTGTTGCATTAGCTAGTTCTGTGGAAACTGTTAAGAAACCAGGTCACTATACAATTTGGTGGACTCATACACTCTATCAATTGGTATCATAGCCGGTTCTTTCTAAAAGGTTAACACCTAGAGAGGATCCTCAATATGGCTGCTCCACCGAACTTCGAGGAAGGACAATCAACTTACAGACCCCCAAGATTCAACGGCCAATACTATGGCTGGTGAAAAACTAGAATGCACAATTTTATAATGACAGAAGATTTCGAGTTGTGAGAAGTGATTTTTGATGGTCCATATGTCCCAACAAAGAAGGTCGGAGACCCTACTGTAACAGTGCCAAAAAACAGGAAAGAATACAACGATGCAGACAGGAAAGTGGGGAAAAACTTTTGCGCCAAAAAGATTTTGGTGTGTGGAATAAGACCTGATGAATACAACATGATCTCAGCTTGTCAATCCGCCAAGGAGATATGTGAAGCTTTACAAACAGCACATGAAGGAACCACTCAAGTAAAGCAGTCAAAGATTGACATCCTCACCACTGAGTATGAGCTTTTTAGATTGAAGGATGATGAATCTATTCAAGATATGCACACACGATTCACTTCTATCATAAATGAGTTACACTCGCTTGGTGAAATCAAGGAACAAGCTCATGAGGAAAATTCTTAGCATTCTGCCCAGCTCCTGGGAGAGTAAAGTGAATGTCATTACTGAAGCAAAGGATTTGTAGGCTTTTACCATAGATGAGCTAATTGGGAATCTGAAAACCTATAAAATGAAGAAGAAGAAGAAGGACAGTGAAATAAGAGAACCAAAGAAGTAAAAGAACCTGGTACTCAAAGTTGAAAGCAATGACTCGAGTGAGGAGGATAATGACATGGCTTACTTAACCAGATGGTTTCAGAAAATGGTTAGAAGGAATAGAGGCATACCAAAGAGAGGTAGTTCCAGCAAACCAAAGAATTATGACCTCTGCCATAAGTGTGGAAAGATAGGGCATTTCATCAAGGACTGCCCTCTCCTGAATTAAGAACATTTCAAGCACAACTCTGATGAAGCAGCCAAGAGGAACCCAGTTCCTGACAAATGCTTCAAAAGGAAAAACACAGTTGACAATGTTGTGAAGCAAGCTCTTGCAGCATGGGGAGACTCCTCCAGTAAGTCTGAAGAAGAAAATGATGCAGGTGATAGTTCTATGATGGCAGTTGAAAGTGAAGCAAATGAATATGATTCAATATTTTCTTTGATGGCTCAGTCGGACGATGATGAAGATGATAACAATGATGAGGTAAATTTTAGGGATGTTCAGAGAAATCTGAAATCCTATTCTCCTAAAAAACTCATGTCATTAGCAAATGTATTGATTGATTCATATCATAGTCTTGTGAGTGATAAAGATGCCTTGACCATAGAGCTAGGAGATGCTGAGCAAACTAGAGATGACTTGGTAGTTTGTGTAGTTGACCTGAAAGAAACCATAGAGAACCTGAGAAAGTAAAGGAAGTTGCAAGTGAAGCACATCTTAAGATTGAAAATGAGTTGAATGCCGTAAAAACTAGTTTATGTGTTGAACTTGAGAAAAATAGACAGCTTCAAGCAGAACTAGAAATAGCTAAAAATGATCTTGAGAAATCCCTAAAGTGGACCTGGTCCTCTGATGCTGTTACTGCCATGTACGTTAACAACAGTGGAAACAGGCAGTGAATAGGGTTCCAAAAGGAAAGAACTATTTATAACCCTCACAACAAGTACGTTACTGTACCCGATAATTGGTTGTGTACCCATTATGGGAAAAATTGGCATTTTAAAGATAGTTGCAAAGTCGGGGCTCAGTCTCTCAGAAAAATAATATTTTTGCTAAAAAAGGACCAGGTGCCGCTCATAAAAAGCACATGTTACCTGCATGGACTAGAAGAGCACTTATTCATCTTTTTTCTCATTATAAGGGAACCAAACTTGTTTGGGTTCCTAAATCTAATCCTTGATCTTCTTGTGCAGGGAACAGTGAAAGGAAGCAGTCAACAATGGTTCATGGGTGTTCAAAGCACATGACTGGGAATACCATGGACTTCCTTTCATTAAAAGCCCTGCAAGGAGGGAGTGTATCCTTTGAAAATGGGAAAAAGGGGTACATTCTTGGTGTTGAAAAAATTGGAAAGCCTCTCTCTCACTCAATTAAGAACGTGTACTATGCCAATGGTCTGAAGTACAGTCTTCTGAATGTCTCTCAAATATGTAATAAAGGGAACAAGGTGGAGTTCTTGTCAAAGATATGCACAGTTACTAATCTGGTAACTGGTTAAGTGGCACTTGTGGCCAAAAGATACAAGAATATCTATGTTGTTGATTCTGAGTCCTTACAAAGTGGTGATCTGAGCTTCCTGAAAGCAGTTGATGATGATGCTGAGCTATGGCACAGAAGGATGGGACATGCAAGCTTCTCTCTTCTAAATAAGCTGATTCAGAAGGACCTGGTTTGTGGCTTGCCAAATTCAAAGTTCAAAGAGCTATTCTACAGAGTCTGTGATGCATGTGCTAGAGGAAAGCATGTGAAATCCTAATTCAAGCCAAAGAAGGATGTCAGCACATCAAAGCCACTTGATCTCCTTCATATGGATATATGTGGCCCCATGAGAGTGTCAAGCAGGGGAGGAAAAAGACACAATTTTGTGATAGACGATGACTACTCAAGATTCACTTGGACGTTGTTTCTCAAAACAAATAATGAGACGTATGAAGTATTTGTAGCCTTTGTGAAGAAGATTCAAGTGAAGATGGAATCAAAAGTGATTTGCATTAGATCCGATCATGGAACAGAATTTGACAATGCCAAGTTTGATGAATTCTGCAGTGAAAATGGCATCACCCATAACTTCTTAGTTCCAAGAACTCCACAGCAAAATGGAGTTGTAGAAAGGAAGAACAGAACCCTTGAAGACATGGCTAGAACACTGCTCATTGATAGTGGGATAGCCAAAAGCTTCTGGGCAGAAGCCATAAATACTTCCTGCTACTTGGTGAACAGGTGCATGATCAGGTCATTCTAGAACAAAACCCCCTATGAGCTGCTAAATGGAAGGAAGCTCAAGATGACTCACTTAAGAATGTTTGGGTGTAAGTGTTATGTTCTCAATAATGGAAAGGATCAGCTTGGAAAATTTGATGCTAAAAGTGATGAAGGAATATTTCTGGGGTATTCTTCTCAAAGCAAAGCTTACAAGGTTTACAATAAAAGGACTCAGTGTGTGGAGGAAAGTGTTCATGTAATCTTTGACGAGTCTCATTCATCCTGTGAGAAGAGCAAAAAGGATGATCAAGATGGAGAGCCACAACTGGTTCCAGGGGAGACTATTGATATGGAAAATGGAAAGACAGATATGATGAGTCAAGTGAAGGAGACGGGTGAAGAAAATGCAATATCTTCCTCTCCAATTCAAGAGGAACCAGGTACTACAATTACAACCACTGAAGCTGAAGAAAGATTGGTTGATGCAGTTCAAAGTACTCCACAGATAGCAGAAAGAAGAATGCAAGGGAACCAGTCTGGATTACCCAGTTCCTCCACTAATGATATTTAAGTTCCTAACTGGAAACACAAAATCTCCCATCCTCTTGATAATATAATCACCCCCTTGACTCAGGAGTCCAAACCAGATCAAAAGCCAGAAATTCACTTGCCTTCTCAGCCTTCCTCTCCTAAATAGAACCCAAAAATATTAAGGAAGCCCTGAAGGATGCAGACTGGATCACAGCTATGCAAGAAGAGCTGCATTAATTTGAAAGGAACAAAGTATGGCACCTGGTACCTAGACCGTCAGATCGAACCATCATAGGGAACATGTGGGTGTTCAGGAACAAGCTTGATGAGCATGGAAACACTGGAACAAGGCAAGGCTAGTTGTCCAAGGTTAAAATCAGGAGGAAGGAATTGATTATGATGAGACTTTTGCTCCAGTTGCTCGTATGGAAGCCACCAGAATCCTCATTATTTTCATCACATTTGGAATTCACTCTGTTCCAAATGGATTTCAAAAGTGCATTTATGAGTGATTTTCTCAAAAGAAGAAGTCTATGTAAAGCAACCTCCAGGTTTTGAATGTCATGGACATCCTGAATATGTGTTCAAATTGGACAAGGCACTGTATGGTTTGAAGCAGGCTCCTCGTGCTTGGTATGAAAGGTTGTCAAAGTTTCTCTTAGAAAATGGTTTTGCAAGAGGAAAATTTGACAACACTATGTTTCTAAAGAAACGAGGAAGGAACCTGCTCATCGTTCAAGTATATGTTGATGATATCATTTTTGGGGCAACAGCTGACTCACTTTGTGAGAAGTTTGCAAAACTCATGGGAAGTGAGTTTGAGATGAGCATGATGGGGGAGTTGTAACTTTTTCTTGGATCTTTAAGTGAAGCAGTCCACAAAGGGAACTTGTATCAGTCAACAGAAATACATCAAGGAGCTTCTGAAAAGGTTTGATATGGAAGCATCAAAAGTGATTGATACTCCTATTGCCACTGCCACTCGACTAGACCTGGATGAATCTGGCTCTCTTGTAAATCAAACAATTTATCGAGGCATTGTTGGATCTTTCCTCTATCTCACTGCCAGCAGGCTAGATATTGTATTCAGTGTGGGACTATGTGCAAGGTTTCAGTCAAATCCCAAGGAATCTCATCTAAAGGCTGCCAAAAGGATTCTAAGATATCTTAAGGCAACACAAGACCTGGTTATGTATTACCCTTCAGGTGACAACTTTAATCTTGTTGGGTATGTGGATGCTAATTATGCAGGTTATCTTGTGGACATGAAAAGCACATCTGGAATGGATCACATATTAGGATCCTGTCTGATTTCATGGGGCACAAGGAAGAAAAATTCAGTAGCTCTATCAACAGCTGAAGCAGAATATGTTGATGTATCTTCCTAATGTGCTTATCTTCTATGGATTAAACAACAATTGGAGTATTTCAGAGTATACACTGATTGTGTGCCTCTTCTATGTGACAACACCAGTGCACTCAACATGGACAAGAACCCGGTGCATCATAAAAGAACTAAACACATCGATGTGAGACATCATTTTCTCAAAGACAATGTGGAGAAAGGGCTTATCTGCATGAAGTTCTGTAGCATAGAAGACCAAATTGTAGATATCTTCACCAAAGCAATGGGCAGAGAACATTTTGAGTAAAACAGGATGGCGCTGGGGCTAATAAAGCCTACTTGAGAACCTGATTCCTTCCATATTGCTATAAAAGTTGCATTCAGGTAAAAATTAGCTAAAGTATTTTCTGGCCAAGTCTAACTCACTTTTATACCGTTGCAGGTAGACACACATGATGATTATAGAAGCTGAAGAAATAATGCATGATCAGTAAAAGAGGGTTGAGAGTTTTTTAAAGACAGGTCAAAAACCTGGTTCTTGTACCACATGTTAGTAGTCTTGTGTTTTTCTCATGCATATCTCAAAATAAACAAAATTAAATGCCACATCATCCACCTTTTCATACCCTGTTTATCACGTCTTTTTGTTCAAGTCCTTTCACTTCCCTCTGTTGCACCTTCCCACAAACCTACCGCTATTTCAGAACCCGTTTCTCTTCCCTCATAATTGTCTTTTCCCTCATTAAAACCCCTTCACTTCCAAACCTTGATCGATCATCCCTATCTTTTTCAGCCCTTCCAGAATCTTCAACTTAATCATCTACCATGGCTGAAGAGCAAACAACCCTATCCACCAACGAAGAGAAAACCCTTGACTCCTCTGTTACTACAGAAACACCACCAAACGTCCCTTCTTTCACCCCTGTTGACACTAAAACACCTAAACTTGATTCCTCTTCACCCTTTATCTCTCTCACCACTCCCTCAGACCATACTCTCCCTTTAAGTGTTGAGAACTCTGAAATCCCCAAAATCGACAGTGTCTCTTCTCTGTCGCCTAAGATTCTCAAAGAACAGAACAAATATGAAGAAAAGAGTGGGGCTCCAGAGGTAGAAAAGGTTTCTGATGAAGATGTTAGTCAGTTTACAAGTGTTCCTGTCTTGGATGTTGTTGCACACATGGAATATCATGAGAGAGAGGCCATATAAAACATGATGGACATTGCTGCTGAAGGAATAGTGAATGAGAAAATTTCTACCATGCCTGAGTCTCAGGGGGAAGAGAATCAGCCCATCAAGGAAGAAGGAACAATGGTGATCTTTGAACCATCTGCACTGGAAGAAGCTACCGGGACTCCTGTTGATGAACCTGATCCCTCTCCTGAGGAAACATGTCAGGAATTATCTTCCCAGGTTAGTTTCGACCCGTCTCCTTCTCCTCATTTTGATACTGAACCTTTGGAGTCAATCCCTCCTGTTGTGAGATCTAGTGATGAGGATGAACAAGATGATGTAGTTCTTAGTGCACATTTTAAAGTAAGGAAGCCCGTGGTTACTCTCGATCCCCTTCTAAGCGACCTACCACAAGATTGCAAAAGAAGGAGACTCTTGAGTCTGCCTTGAAGAAAAGCAAAATGAGTAATAGGAAAAAGAAAAAGAGGCTGGTGAGGGATGGAGAGATTGTTTGTGACAAGAATATTCAGGTAGTAGAAGTGGATGAGGAAGCTCAAGAGGAACCAAGTTCCCTGGTTAAGAGATCTCAGAAAAAGAAACAATCCGCTGAGAGTGCTTCAAAAGACACTGTTGAGACACCCAGTGAAAAGTGTGTGAAAGGTGGTATCAAATTGAAGCAAGTTGTGGATAAAGAATCAGTGTCTGATGATGATATTCTAGTGAAATCAAGTGGAAAGGGTAAGTCCATTGGGAAGTTTGGTAAAAGAAAATTGGAGAACATAGAGGAACCCAGTTCTGTGAAAAAAGTGAAAAGTGGAAGTGTGCTTAGCAAAGAAAGGTTGAGGTACCAGAAGGTACTGTGGGGTCGCACTTTTAAACCAGAGATTTCTGAAATGGCTGGTATGAGGCAAGTTCTTGAGATGGTTGAATTTCAGCAGTGGGGACATCTGCTCAAAGTGGTTGTGCCCAAGGTGTATGAGGATGAGGTCCAAAGTTTCTATGCTTACCTCTTCACTGTTGAAGACGACCATATCTGTGCTTTAGTGAATGGGGTGGATATTGTTATGGGCATTGCCGTGTTGGGAGACATTCTCAAGGTTCTATCTGAAGGTTTGTCGTCTGTGAGAGGTGCGTGTGGTTCTAATTTTAGACATGCCATAGTGAAGGAAAAAGTTGTCTAGCAGGGGGAACGGGTACACAAGAAGGCTCTTCTTCCTGTGTATCAGCTGTTATTTGAGTTGGTTAACAAGGTTCTGCTCCCTCGGGCTAAGAGGAGGTCTATCACATCCAAGTCTGATTTGTACTTAATGGAAGCAGTGGATGAGTTACGCTTTGTCAATCTGCCTGCCATTATGATTGAACATATGCAGAAAGTGGTAGCATTCAAAGATGGGAACCATAGACTTCCATATGGATTTCTTCTCACGCGTGTCTTCAAATTCTTTGATGTTCCCTTAGGACAACCCAAGATGGGGACTAGGAAACAGACCTTCTCGAAAACTACTCTAGAGGAATGTGAATGTGTTGAAAAGGTTGGAGGAATGGGAAGCACTTCGACTATCTCATAGCTTATCAATGCCCAAAATAGTGCTATAGAGGAGATCAGGAAGCTGAAGGCAAGGAATGCCATTCTTGAGATTGAGCTAAGTCAGGCTATAGCGGCACCGGGATTTTCCAGTTCATCAAGTGAAGAGGTTGCGCATCTGACCAAAAAAAATGCTGATCTCAGGCAACAGGTTGAGAACTTGAGGGAGAAGCTGCTCATAGAGCAAATGTCTGCAAATGCTCGGATTGACCTCGTTCTCAACACTCTTGTTGCTACCTCCAAGCCTTCTTCCTCTAGTGTTTAGGCAAATCCTCTGGTGACCAGCGACAAGTTTCCAGTTTATCTCTTTTGTTTTGATGACCTTGTGGTAGTTTGTTTTGTTTCTTTTGTGGTGTGGATGGAATTCACTTGTACTGCTCCATCTTTTCAAAGTCCAAATATTCCTTTGTTGTAGTGGAAAAGGCTTATGTTTTATTAAAGTTAATGAAGACTCCTCTTTTTCTGGAAATGCTTGTGTTTTTCTGCTTCTCTTTTCTATCATGTTGTGTGCACACAAGTGACATGAGTTAGCTAGGCTAGACTTCTTTATGCTAATTGCTTGCTTGTGTATTTTTAATGATTCCAAAAGGGGGAAAATAACTTGAAGCATGGGGATCTAAGTAAGGGGGAAGCATAAAGTCAGGGGGAACTCGTGAAGTTCCTGTTACTTTATCTGGTTTATTTTGCTCTGCATATGGTTGTAAATTTTTAAGTTTGTCATCATCAAAAAGGGGGAAATTGATGGGTTTATATCTCTTAGCTTTATGTTTTGATGATCTAACAAACTTACTGTCAAAGAACCAGATAAAGAACCTGATGCACACTTGGTATATATCTCAAACAACAAACTCAAGCTAATGTGAGCTTTATGACTTCAGACGATAAAGAATCAACTCAGGGACCTGATCCCTTTGGGTTTCCCTGACAACAGTACGAAGTCAATTTTCTACAACTGAAAAGTGACTGCCTGCACTATACATGCTACAATGCAGAAACAATGCAACAAATACTTCCCATTGGGACAACTAAGTGATTACATAAGTCAAGTGATGTCATCCACAGTGTATTAACAAGAATCATTACAACAAAACATCACTTGAACACTTGTGAAAGAATTCAAGCACTCCAATATGATAATCAAGCATTGAAGTCACAAGTGCATCAAGAACAAAGTACAACACTACTACGGACCAGTTCCTACAACAAGTCTCTCGTATTTCCTTAGTTGAGTTGTATCTTTGTATTTGTTTTTCATTGTAATTCCTACTTTACTTATTTAGAAGTTTTAATTAAGAACCTCTGAAAATCATAAACCTTTAGTGTTTGTGTCGTGACTAGAGCTAGTCATGAGTTGAAGTCTTTGTAATAGGTGTATTACAAAGTGGCTTGTAATGGGTGTATTATAAGTTAGTGAGGGATTAAGAGTTTAATTCCTAAGTTGTAATAGGTTGTAATCTAAAGATTGCTCAGTAGTGAAGTTGAAATCCTACCAGTTAGGTCATTATTTTTGATCCCCTTGAGCAGAAATTTTTCCACGTAAAATCCCTTGTGTCATTTACTTATTGTTGCATTAGCTAGTTCTGTAGAAACTGTTAAGAGGCCAGGTCACTCTGGGTATTGATGGAAAAAGATATCCTCGAGGAAGGATTTGTTTTATGATTTGAGAAGGGAAGAAGTTGATGATTGGCTTGGGAGGAAGAACGAAACAGAGGTTAACGGAAACAACAATGATATTATCATTATTTCTTTGTACTTCTTTTTATTTCTAGTTAATTCCTTCTTCTTTCATTTTCCTAAAAATATCTTTTTGTTTTATTTTTTCATATATACTTTTTATTTTACCTTAATTATATTAAGAATCCCAAAAGTTAAGTTTTGAAACTTCTTTTCCTTTTTATATCAAATTTTTGCGATATGTTTAAATTTATATCATTATATTATTCTTTCTGATAGCTTTTTTTTATTTCTTTTGGCAGGATTGTGTAGTGACCAGCTTCCAAATAAATTTTGTCATAAATAGAAAATGCAAGAATTTTCTCTTTCTAGAAGGAATTGAGTGAAAGACATGGTTGTCCACCAGAAATGTGAAGCTCCAATCACTTATCCCAATGTCTTTACATCATCGCTTTTATGGGTATTGCTCAAAAGTTTTGGCAAGCTAAGATTATGGAATTATAAATTAGGGAGCGCTATTTATTTAACTTTGAAAATGAGGTAGCAAGCTTAATTAATCCTGATGTGCACTTGAAAATTTTTTAGTACTTCAAGGTTATGTGTAAAAGAGATCAATTTTCCCCTCAAATTCAAGAACTCTTGTGTAACGACACGACTGGTCGTTTTATTTTCTAGAACCCCGTGCTATTAAATAAGACTTCATGTATTTGTTTTTATTGATTTATGACTTACGGGGATGGTTGGTTCGGGAATTGGAAGAGTTTGCGTTGGAATTCGAACACTTAGTTCCTTAAGGTTGGCCTTAAAGGCCAAGTTTGACTTCGGTCAACATTTTTAGTAAACGACCTCGGAATCGGGATTTGAAGGTTCCATATGTTCGTATGATGATTTCGGACTTGGGCGTATGTTCGAAACGAGTTTTGGATGACCCGGGGGCGTTTCGGGGCCCCGGATGTCATTCGGACGTCGCACGAGGTGAGTCCCAGCTCAAAGAGAGCTGCTGGTGCACCAGGTCTGGTGCGACCGCACCTGCGATTGGCTAGCCGCAGGTGCAAGACCACAGATGCGGTCGAAGCCCCGCAGATGCGGCCATCGAGGGGGTGCCCAGGATCCGCAGATGCGGTCCCTTCTTTGCAGAAGCGGAGCCGCATGTGCGGGAACCTTTCCCCAGGTGATATCCATGCCAGCCTCTTCCCTTTCCGCAGATGCGGACCTTGATCCGCATAATCGAGACTGCAGGTGCAGTCCACTCGCTGTAGGTGCGAAATCACTACAGGCAGTGAGGTCATTTTAAATCAAGACTTAGGCTCATTTGAGGGCATTTATCACAACCTTGGGAGATTTAAGAGCTCCCAAAGCAGAGATTTCGACTTAGCACCTTGAGGTAATGTATTTCCTACTTAATGTGAGTTTATTACTTAGTTTTGGGTAGATTAACACAAAGATTTGAGAAAATTATGGGTTTAGGGTACTGAGGGTTTTGATAAAAATAGGATTTACCCAGGAACTTTGTGAATCTAGTAAAAATCATATATTATTGATCCTTAGGTTATGGGTAGCAACTTTCTTTAAGAATTTCTGAAACCCGAGCATGTGGGCCTGGGATGAATTTTAGGAATCTTACAAATTGGCTTGGATAATCACTTAAATGGTAGAATTATGAACTTTTGAGCATAGATTGACTAGTTTATGTAATGTTTGGCTAGTTTCGAGTTGTTGGACGTCAAATTTGGAGGTTTGAGCGCATTCTTGAAATGGGAAGTTGGCTTTATATGGGGTAAGTCTCCTTTCTAACCTTGTAAGAGGGAATTGTCCTCATAGGTGAAATAATTTATTATGTGAATAATTGTGTGTGGGGGGGGGGGGCTATGTACGCACGAGGTGACGAGAGTCCGTGCGTAGCTACTATTGTACTTAAGTCCGGTTATTTTAGGACCCGAAGGCATGCTATACTTGGATTATTTGTAACTTCATTGACACTTTAAACTGCTTAAGTCACATCAAATTTGTAAATGAATTTCTAAGTAAGTGAAACTTCATTTTCTTTTATGAACCGTGATAAGGGAATTGATTTTCTTTCGGATAGGTGTTTCCTGATAAATCATGGATTTACTATTTCAATGTGTGTATCTATGAGTACATGCGTCGCATTCATGATTCGCGAGTAGGCTAACTCTATTATTTATAACTTTATCGCGTGGCACGTATGATTCGCGAGCGGGGTAATAGATGCATCTATGGTTCGCGCCGTTCGACCCTCTGACAGTGCACATTTACTTTTCTCTTGTATCGGGTCGTACGTCCTCGGCATACTATGTGCATGTTAATTGCTTGGTACTTTCCTGTGACTTTAAAACCATTAAAAGATCCTAAAAGAATAAGTGAGTAATCGGTTTGATAGGAGTTGACACATAAATGTATCTGTGGAAAGATTGTTATTCTTGTCCTTATTGATATTCTTCTTTGGTATTCATGCTTAGCCTTATATTTAAATAAATTGTTTTGGACCTAGTAAGTGTCAACTCGACCTCTCGTCACTACTTCTTTGAGATTAGACTGGATACTTACTGGGTACATAATATTTATGTACTCATGCTATGCTTTTGTACTTAATTGTACAGGTTCTGAGGCAGGTACATATGGTTTTTAGTCCGGAGCACGTCTTGACTCCTCGAGATCAGAGATTCCACGGTGAGTTGCTTTTTATGGATACGATTCAGCAGCACGTGGAGTCTTTTCCTTTTGTTATCCTATCTATATCCTCTTAGATAGTATGATAGGCGTATTATTTTGATTTCCCTCTACTAGATGCTCGTATACTTGTGACACCAGTTCCTGGCACACATTGGTAGACTATTCTTTAGGAGTGTGATTATTTAAATTTAACTTCTTGATCATTGCAAGTAAATTTGCTTCGATATTTATCTTTTTCTCAGGCATTTCGACAAAATTTTAGTATTGTTAATAAAGTTTTATAAAATTAAATGGAACTCACTAAACTAATAAGGTTGGCTTGCCTAACATCGGCGTTTGGCGCTATCGCGACCTAGATTAGGATTTGGGTCATGACAACATGGTATCAGAGCTCTAGGTTCACGTAGGTCTCATAAGTAATGGGCAAACCCAATAGAGTCTTGCGGATCGGTACGGAGACGTCTGTATTTATATTTGGGAGGCTATAGGGTGTTAGGAAATATCTCTTTATTCACCTTCTATTGTGCAGTTGATAGTATATTAAATCTCACTCTTCTATTCTCTCACAGATGGTAAGGACGCGCACGGCTGATGTTCCGGACTCGGGAGGAGCTGCTCCCCCCATTTCTAGAGGTCGAGGCAGAGGCTAGGTGAGGGCACTGACCTGAGGTAGGGGACGAGGACATCCTAGAGCTGCCCTAGTTGCACCACCAGCAGATCCAGCAGAGGATCCCGTCGTTGAGGAGCAGGGCGAGATGACCATAGCAGATCCTGTCTTGATGGATTTCACGATAGTGTCGGGCTTTTAGGAGGTCATGGGTCGTATGATGCGGTTCATGGACACTATGACCCAGGCTGTTTTATTTCCAGCGGACTCGACCACTTCTCAGGCGGGAGGGGGAGCACAGACCCCTACTGCCCAAGCCCCAGGACATGCAGTTGCGGTTTATCAGACTCCGGGTACCCTATCTGTGGGCGGAGCCCAACCAATTGCAGCAGTAACACCTGAGCCCTGACCAGCTGTGAACAGTGATCCACATAATTTATTGGACAGATGGACTAGGATTCACCCTCCTGTCTTCGAGGGCGAGCGTCATGAGGATGCTCAGAATTTTATTGATAGGTGAAGGGACAGATTGCACAACATAAGGATACTGGAGTCTCATGGGGTTGACTTCACCACTTTCCAGCTTGAGGGAAGGGCCCCTAGATGGTGGCAGTATTATGTTCTTGGCAGGCTAGCGGATTCTCCTCCCATCACCTGGGAGCATTTCACTCAGTTATTCCTGGACAGGCATATCCGACGCTCTGAGAGGGAAGAGCTGTGGTACCAGTTAAAGCAGCTTGAGCAAGGTCAGATGTTAGTGACTGACTACGAGGCGGGGTTTTCTGAGTTGTCTCGTCGTGCACTTATGATACTTTCTACTGATGTAGAGAGGGTGCAGAGATTTGTAGCAGGGTTGCACTATGGTATTAGGGCCAGCATGGCCTGAGAGGTGGAGATGGGGACTCCTTATCAACTAGTAGTGGAGATCGCCCGCAGGATTGAGGGTTATCATCTGAGGGGTAGAGAGCAAGGGCAACAGGATAAGAGAGCTCGATTTTTCGGAGATTTCAGAGGTGCTCCGGTGAGAGGACAGAGGTCAGTTTGAGAGGGGCCAGCCCAACAGGCCCTTATATTCAGCACCACCACCACCTCCTCGAGGCGCTCCAGTGAGGCCCTATTTCAGCGCGATGCCGGAGAGTTATTATCGACCACCAGCTATTCAGGGCTCCTCCAGTGGGTATTCTGGCCATCAGGGTTCTTCGAGCGCTTGTTTCAGTGCCATTCCAAAGAGTTCATACCGTCCCCCATCCATTCAGGGTTCCTCCGGTGGGTATTCCGTCCACTAGGTCCAGTCTTCAAGGCAGCAGTCTATGGTACCGAGAGGCTGTTATGAGTGTGGAGATCTAGGTCACATAAAGAGGAATTGCCCCAGACTTCGGGGTAAGGCAGTGCAGCAGGGCCATCATCCTATGATTTCGGCACCAGCAATCCGGCCACCTAGAGGTGGAGGATAGGTGGGTAGGGGTTTTCCTAGAGGTGGAGGCCAGACAGGGGGAGCTCATCCATCTGCTATTCAGTCAGGTAGAGGCCAGCCAATCGGTGCTCCAGCCAGTCGGTGCTCCAGCCAGATTCTACGCTTTTCCGACCAGACCAAATGCATTAGCCTCGAACGCCGTTATCACATGCATTATCTCCATTTGTGGTATGGAGGATTGAGTATTATTTGACCCAGGGTCTACCTATTCATATGTGTCATCTCTATTTTCTCATTTCCTGGGTTTTCCTCGTGAGTCTTTGGGTACTCTTATTTATGTGTCCACTCCTGTGGGCGATTCTGTGGTTGTGGACCGGATCTATCGGTGTTGTGTGGTCACATTTTGTAGGTTTGAGACTAGGGCGGACCTCTTGTTACTTGATATGACTGACTTTGAGGTCATCCTGGGCATGGATTGGTTATCTCCGTACCACGCCATCCTAGATTGCCATGCCAAGACTGTTACATTAGCCATGCCTGAGTTGCCGAGATTGGAGTGGAGAGGTTCCTCAGTTAGTGCGGCCATTCGGGTTATTTATTTTTTGAAGGCTTGACGTATGGTCGAGAAGGGTTGTTTGTCTTATCTCGCTTATGTGCGGGACACCTCTGCAGAGTCTCCGATGATTGATTCAGTGCCAACAGTTTGGGATTTCGCCGATGTGTTTCCTTCTGACCTCCCAGGCATGCCACCAGATTGTGATATTGATTTTTGCATTGAATTGGCTCCAGTCACTCAGCCTATATCCATTCCACCATATCGTATACCTCCGAAAGAATTGAAAGAACAACTCGAGGAGTTACTAGTAAAGGGGTTTATCAGACCGAGTGTATCTCCTTGGGGTGCTCCAGTGTTATTTGTGAAGAAGAAGGATGTGACTATGCAGATGTGTATTGACTACCGCCAGTTGAACAAAGTTACCATCAAGAACAAGTACCCGTTGTCGCGCATCGATGATTTGTTTGACCAGTTGTAGGGTGCTAGGGTGTTTTCTAAGATCGACCTGAGATTTGGGTATCATCAGTTGAGGATTCGGGACTCGAATGTTCCGAAGACTGACTCCCGTACTAGATATGGTCATTACGAGTTCCTGGTGATGTCCTTTGGCTTGACGAATTTCCCAGCAGTGTTTATGAATTTGATGAACAAGGTTTTCAGGCCTTATATTGATTCCTTTGTCATTTTCTTCATTGATGACATCTTTATCTACTCACGTAGCCTGGGGGAGCACAAGCAGCATTTGAGAGTAGTGCTCCAGACCTCGCGGGAACGAAAGTTGTATGCTAAGTTCTCCAAGTGGGAGTTTTGGTTAGATTCGGTAGCATTCTTGGGACATGTGGTGTCCGGAGAGGGTATCAAGGTGGATCCTAAGAAGATTGAGGCAGTTCAGAGTTGGCCATGCCCTACTTCAGCGACCGAGATCAGGAGTTTCTTAGGGTTGGCAGGTTATTATCGTCGGCTTGTGGAGGGCTTTTTATCCATTGCAGCCCCTCTGACTAGGTTGACCCAGAAGGGTGCCCCGTTCCGATGGTCCGACGAGTGCGAGGCGAGCTTTTAGAAGCTCAAGAAAACTTTGACTACAACACCAGTTCTAGTGTTTCCTTCCGGTTCAGAGATGTATACAGTTTATTGCGACGCTTCGCGCGTTGCCTTAGGATGTGTATTGATGCAGAAGGGACGAGTTATTGCATATGCTTCACGTCAGTTGAAGATTCATGAGAAGAACTACCCCATGCACGATTTGGAGTTGGCAGCGATTGTTCATGCTCTTAAGATTTGGAGGCATTACTTGTATGGAGTATCTTGTGAGGTTTATACAGACCATCGCAGCTTACATCACCTATTCAAGCAAAGGGACCTTAATTTGAGGCAGCGTAGGTGGCTTGAGTTACTGAAAGATTATGACATCACCATTATTTATCATCCCGGCAAGTCGAATGTGGTTGTAGATGCCTTAAGCAGGAAGGCGGAGAGTATGGGTAGCTTGTCATTCATTTCAGCGGAGGAGAGGCCACTAGCCCTGGACATTCAGTCCTTGGCTACAGACTTGTGAGGTTTGACATTTCAGAGCCCAACGGAGTTCTTGCGTGTGTTGTTGCTCAATCGTCATTATTGGGACAGATCAAGGCTCGGCAGTTCGATGATCCGCATTTGGCACTTCTTAGAGAGACAGTACTACAGGGTGTTACCAAGGAGGTTTCTATTGGCGAGGATGGTGTCCTGCGATTTCAGGGTCGCCTATGTGTTCCTAACGTTGTTGGCATGAGGGAGAGGATTCTAGAGGAGGCACACAGTTCACGGTATTCTATTCATCCAGGTGCTACGAAGATGTATCGTGACCTGAGGCAGCACTACTGGTGGCGGCGGATGAAGAAAGACATAGTGGAGTATGTGGTTAGATGTCTAAATTTCCAGCAGGTTAAGTATGAGCACCAGAGGCTAGGAAGCCTACTCCAGCAGATGCCTATACCTGAATGGAAATGGGAGCGCATCACTATGGACTTTGTAGTTGGGTTGCCGCAGACCTTGCGGAAGTTTGATGCGGTTTGGGTTATTGTAGATAGGTTAACCAAGTCAACACATTTCATTCCAGTAGCTACTACTTATACTTCAAAGAGGTTAGCTCAGATCTACATTCGGGAGATAGTCCGGTTGCACGGTGTGCTCATGTCCATCATATCAGATAGAGGTCCTCAATTCACCTCGCACTTCTAGAGAGCCGTACAGAGTGAGTTGGGCACCCGTGTAGAGCTCAGCATAGCATTTCATCATCAGACCGACAGGAAGTCGAAGCAGATAGTTCAGATATTGGAGGACGTGCTCAGGGCATATGTGATTAACTTTGGATGGCAGTGGGATCAGTTCTTGCCCTTAGCCGAGTTTGCGTACAACAACAACTACTAGTCCAGCATTGAGATGGCCCCATTTGAGGCTCTATATGGTCGGTGATTCCGTTCTCCCATCAGGTGGTTTGAGCCTAGCGAGGCTAAGCTATATGGCACTAACTTGGTAAAGGATGCCTTGGAAAGGGTAAAGTTGATTTAGGAGAGGCTTCGCACGGCACAGTCCAGACAGAAGAGTTACGCAGATCAGAAGGCGCGTGATGTATCATTCATGGTCGGCGAGAAAGTTCACTTGAAAGTCTCGTCGATGAGGGGTATTATGAGGTTCAGGAAGAAAGGCAAGTTGAGCCCAAGGTTTATAGGCCCATTCGAGGTGTTGATCCGATTTTTCACGTATCTATGCTCCGGAGGTACCACGCTGACTTGTATCATGTGTTAGACTTCAGTACCATTTAGCTAGATGATAGGTTGGGCTACGAGGAGGAGCCAGTTGCTATTATCGATAGGCAGGAGCGCCAATTGAGGTCTAAGAGGGTTTCCATCGTGAAGGTCTAGTGGAGGGGCCAACTAGTCAAAGAGGCGACTTGGGAGTCCGAGGAGGACATGCGGAGCAGATATCCACACCGATTTAGCACTCCAGGTATGATTCTAGGCCCGTTCGAGGACGAACGTTTGTTTAAGAGGTGGAGAATGTAACGATCCGACCGGTTGTTTTGCTTTCTAGAACCCCGTGCTCCTAAATAAGAATTCATGTATTTGCTTTTATTGATTTATGACTTACGGGGATGGTTGGTTCGGGAATTGGAAGAGTTTGGGTTGGAATTGGAACACTTAGTTCCTTAAGGTTGGCCTTAAAGGACAAGTTTGACTTCGGTCAATATTTTTAGAAAACGATTTCCGAATCGGGATTTAAGGTTCCAATAGGTTCGTATGATGATTTCGGACTTGAGCATATGTTCGGAACGGGTTTTGGATGACCCGGGGGGGTTTCGGCGCCAAATAATGAAATATGATTCTTGAAGTTTAGAAATTGAGGTTTGGAACATATTTGAGTGATATTGAGTTCCGAACGGAATTCCGAGATCGGGAACAGTTCCGTAGTGTCATTTATGACTTGCTCGCAAAATTTGGTGTCGTTCCGAGTAGTATAAGTATGTTTCGCCGTGTTGGAAGTGAATTTAAGAACTTAAAGTTCACAAGTTAAATCTAATTGGTTTTAGGGTGTGATTCTTGGTTTTAACGTTGTTTCGAGCGTTCTAAGGATTCGAGCAATTCCGTTTTATGATTTAGGACTTGTTGGTATGTTTGAACGGGACCTAGGGGCCCCCGGATGTCATTCGGATGTCGCGCGAGGCGAGTCCTGGCTCAAAGAGAGCTGCTGGTGCACCAAATCTGGTGCGATCGCACCTGCGATTGGCCAGCCGTAGGTGCGAGACCGCAGATGCGGTCGAAGCCCCGCATATGCGGCCATCTGGGGTTCCCAGGATCCGCAGATGCGGTCCCTTCTTCGCAGAAGTGGAGCCGCAGGTGCGGGAACCTTTCTGCAGGTGCGATCCATGCCAGCCCCTTCCCTTTCCGCAGATGCGTACCTTGATCCGCAGAAGCAAGACCGCAGGTCGGTCCACTCGCCGCAGGTGCGAAATCACTAGAGACAGTCAGGTCATTTTAAATCAAGACTTAGGCTCATTTGAGGGCATTTATCACAACCTTCAGAGATTTAGGAGCTCCCAAAGCAGAGATTTCGACTTAGCACCTTGAGGTAATGTATTTCCTACTTAATGTGAGTTTATTACTTAGTTTATGGGTATATTAACACCCAAAGATTTGAGGAAATTATGGGTTTAGGGTAAAACCGAGGGTTTTGATAAAAATAGGATTTACCCACGAACTTTCTGATGGAATCTAGTAAAACTCATATACTATTGATCCTTAGGTTATGGGTAGCAACTTTCTTTAAGAATTTCTGAAACCCGAGCATGTGGGCCCGGGGGTGAATTTTAGGAATCTTACAAATTGGCTCGGATAATCACTTAAATGGTAGAATTATGAACTTTCGAGCGTAGATTGACTAGTTTATGTAATGTTTGGCTAGTTTCGAGTTGTTGGGCGTCAGATTTGGAGGTTTGAGCGCATTCTTGAATCGGGAAGTTGGCTTCACACGAGGTAAGTCTCCTTTCTAACCTTGTAAGAGGGAATTGTCCCCATAGGTGAAATAATTTATTATGTGAATAATTGTGGGGGCTACGTACGCACGAGGTGACGAGGGTCCATGCGTAGCTATTATTGTACTTAAGTCCGGATAGTTTAGGACCCGAAGGCATGTTATACTTGGATTATTTGTAACTTCATTGACACTTTAAACTGCTTAAGTCACATCAAATTTGTAAATGAATATCTAAGTAAGTGAAAGTTCGTTTTCTTTTATGAACCGTGATAAGGGAATTGATTTTCTCTCGGATACGTGTTTCCTGATAAGCATGGATTTTTTGTTTGAATGTGTGTATCTATGAGTACCTGCGTCGCATGCATGATTTGCGAGCGGGGTAACTCTATTATTTATAACTTTACCGCGTCGCACGTATGATTTGCGAGCGGGGTAATAGATGCATCTATGGTTCCCGCCGTTCGACCCTCCGGTAGTGCATATTTACTTTTCTGTTGGATCGGTCCGTACGTCCTCGGCATACTATGCACATGTTAATTGCTTGGTACTTTCCTGTGATTGTAAAACCGTTAAAAGAGCCTAAAAGAATAAGTGATTAATCGGTTTGATAGGAGTTGACACATAAATGTACCTGTGGAAAGATTGTTATTCTTGTCCTTATTGATATTCCTCTTTGATATTCATGTTTAGCCTAATATTTAAATAAATTGTTTTGGACCTAGTAAGTGTCAAGTCGACCTCTCGTCACTACTTCTTCGAGATTAGAATGGATACTTCCTGGGTACATAATATTTATGTACTCATGCTACGCTTCTGTACTTAATTGTACAGGTTCTAAGGCAGGTACATCTGGTTATCAGTCCGGAGCACATTCTTGACTCCTCGAGATCAGAGATTCCACGGTGAGCTTCTTTCTCTGGATACCGTTCAGCAGCACGTGGAGTCTTTTCCTTTTGTTATCCTGTTTATATCCTCTCAGACAGTAGGATAGGCGTATTCTTTTGATTTCCCTCTACTAGATGTTGTATACTTGTGACACCAGTTCCTGGCACACACATTGGTAGACTATTCTTTTGGAATGTAATTATTTAAATTTAACTTCTTGATCATTTCAAGTAATTTGCTTCGATATTGATCTTTTTCTCAAGAATTTCGACAAAATTTGAGTGTTGTTAATAAAATTTTATAAAATTAAATGGAACTCACTAGACTAATAAGGTTGGCTTGCCTAACATCGACGTTGGGCGCTATCGCGACCTAGATTAGGATTTGGGTCATGACATCTTGAGTGATATTAGAGCAAAATATAAACCTGAGTGTTACTGGTAAAATAGTTTGAAGCATGAATTATCTATTCAGATTTAAAAATCAAAATATTTATTAAAATGAGACGATTTAGGTTTTTTAACTGCTGCGTAAAGCACAGATAAATTCACTAGTCTGTATATAAATTTGATACCTGGCAAGTCAATAAGAAGTGAACAAGAGATCGAAAAAATTAATTAGCGATTATCAGTCAATTAGGTAAATTATAATATCTATATTATATTAAAAGAAGGGTAGTATGCATTTGTTGGATCCCAAACGCACACACAAGTATACGTGGTCGACAAGTAATATATAATTGTAAGTCCAGATATCGTACCCACATGGACTTGTGATTAACTTTCAACTAAATTAACCCAAATAATTAGTATATTCAAGCGATTCCTAAAGTATGATTATTTAACTACAACTAATCTAGAGTAATAAACTAAGAGATTAAAGAAAACAATGACAAACTTAAAGACGAATTCAATGTGAGTAAATATTCTAGAGCTATGGGTTAGCTAACAATCCCGTTGAGTTTTCCACTTAAATCGTCTAATTAATTTATCTGGTTTATTGGTTGACAGGGTTAATATTATTTGTAGCCTACTCCCGAAGTACTACTCGCCTATTCAAGTTAATTTAACGCCTATATTCCAATGGAATTAGAATTAACAAGAACACATTAATAATTCCTATATAGTAACCAAGCAAGGCGATCAGGTATATTCCTATCCTAACTACAAATCCGCCCCCCTCAGAGTTAAGATCTTGCTCTACTCAATCGTATATGCAATCTAAAATTCTCTCTCCTGAGTTCAATCCTAGATTCGTAGATAGTATTCAATTGGCGATCAAGCAATCAAATAATTAAATGCAAGATTGAATAAACAAACCAATATGATAAAATAATAATAACAATTCAAGATTCAAACTACAACATTCATGTAGCACCCAAAACTCTAGAACTAATAAACTATGAAATTAAGGGAAGAGAAGAAAAACTAATTAGAAGCCTCCTCAAAGCGTGGTGTGTGTTCCCCCACGTGAATTCTCCTTCAAAGTATGTTAGATATCCTTCAAATTAGGTTTAGAATCCTTTTTATACAAGTTGGGACCGTGTAGGGCCGAAATAACATTGACCCGGTTGAAATACGACATGTTCGCATTTTGAGTGTCCAGGGCAGCATGGGGTGCTGGCCCTCAACTTTTCAACATTCTGTGTGCGCCACAGGTAGCGTCTTATGCTGCATGTGGCCCTCAAATTTTCACTTTTGCCTTTTCTTCCCAATTTCGCTCCAATTCGCGCCACTTCGTCCCAAATTGTTTCCGAATGATTCCTACACATAGAAATACCACAAATTAGCACAAATCATCATAATATACATCTCAAATATTTGAGACATGAGCAAAATGTGAGGCAATATACATTAAAATATGCATAAATTAAGCCAAACATCAACACCCCACACTTAAACTTTGCTCGTCCTCGAGTCAACCAACTATGTTTGAGCACTCCACACCAATGACCATAGTCGATAGAAACTTTTAGACTCTAGCAAATTCAATCACATACACTTCCCTTTACTTATGTCATTCTTTAAAAATATTCAAACAAAGAAAACATGCTCATAACAATCCTAGCCTCAAAAACTCGACTCAATGTCACAATGCACTCATGACTTGAACACCCAACATCCTAGAGAAAGTCTAATAATGTTACCTATCCCTCGTGAAACCATGTTCCCGCACAACAACAATAGGAGAGTAAGTTGAATCCACATATTTAAATCAAATGCTCAAATATATTTTAAGGACTCACATATATCAAAGGAAATCACTCACTCTCCCAAAGAAGTCACATGCATGTAATTAGTACCATAAGCTTGCCCTTAATATAAATCTCTACTAATGTAAGCTCGCTCGATCTAAAATCAATTAGGACTTTTTCGTGGTTGTAATGTGGGCTAAGGGATGGGTAGGATATATTTAGGAATAGTGACTCAACCTCCTAAGCACTTTAACACATCACATGATAACTTAAGCGCAAATTCCTCAATCCACTTCAATTTCACAAACAAGATTATACCCCAAAAATATCTCTCTTTTTCTACTCCTAAAATAAATAAATAAATAATTTAATTCTAAAAATAAAAAAATTTACCTGGTTCAAGTTACATCCCCTAGAAAAGAACTGATGCAAAAAGTAAAACCAAGGGGGATTATTACCTAACTAAAACTAACTAGAAAAAAAAATTAGATTTTTTTTCGTTGGACCTTAATCCCTCAAGAAAGCTATTCGCAAAATCCATCATCTGGAAAAGTCCCAATTTTCTGACTTTTTTTCTTTTTCCGTTTTTTTAATTTTTTTTTAACAAAAACTACTAGACTAAGAACGAGTACTACAACTAAGCTAAGATAGCAGTGAAAATAACCCAGACAATCTCCTCACCCCATACTTAAAATTGTGCAATGTCCTCAATGCACACTAAAAATAACAAGAGGGTAAAAGAGATTCCCTGATAGGCCAAATGCCGAAGTATTAGCAGCTCACGGGATACTCAGACTTCTCCCATATTTGATCCATTGTGCGGGTACTTCACACTTAGTTTCAACCATCTGTTGGCTTTTTCATAGGCCTATTCGCCTTGATTCCATGCTCGTACTCCTACAAAATACAAAAACACCACTACAAAGATAACACAATTAAAAAAAACAAAAACAAAAAGAAAAAATAGAATTGGATTGCCTCCCAACAAGCGCTTGATTTAACGTCGCAACACGATGCCGTCACTTCACGACTTTTCCTTGCACTTTGAGGATATGAATTGCCCCCAATTTTGCATCAATTTTTTTGTCACGTTCCTGGGGCGGTGGTGTAAAAATAAAGGAACCAAGTAATAGATATCGCATCTTGCACTTCTTGGCCTTTAAGTGAGGGATGTCATTTTGTCTCCTTGGTATGAAATTTCAGAATATAAGTACTTTGTTCCTCATCTATTGACTCCTCTATAGGCTCGAATGGATCAATTCCAATGTCACCAGCCAAACACAATGTTGAAAAGTGGTTAGAATGAGGCCCGATGCGCTCTTACTCTAAAATCACTTCATTTCTGACATCCTCACTCTTGCACTCTTCATCAACCTTGGCATCATTAATAATATTTTGGTCGTATAGTTGAAATTTCTCTTTCCGCTCCACAAGCTGACCAATATACACAACATTCGATTGTGGGGTATCAGACGCCTCAACCTTTTTATTCAATTTAGCCTGCAGGTCATGTATATCTGAGCCAAATTAGTCTATCTCTTGCCTCATCTCAGTTCTTCCTTCTATCAGTTGTTCTGTCATATTTGAAAGACCATCACAGAGAAACTCATGAAAATTGATCAGTTGATCTCGTTCCTCTAGCCAAGATTGGCTCACTATATCTGCTTCTTCAAAATTATCTTCTTGTGGGAACTCGCTTTCTTTAGCCAATCCTCCCGCCTCGGCTTTCATTCTCATGATTGCTGCACTAATTCCTTGTATAGCCTTTTGATTTTCATGTTGTCGCTCGGCTATTTGCCTCATCATCTCTATAATATGGGCAACACGTTCCTCATCCTCCACTTCATTGCTCCTATCAAACTCATAAATATTATTAGAAACATCATAATAATAGTTCTGAGAAGGATAATAAGAATTAGGACAACCATCCCCACGGCCACCTTGACCACTACACACATTACAAATATTTCCACTCATAAGATTGAGATTCACAATTTTGCCACAAGTGTGGTCCTCCACAATATGGACAAGGATCGTCATAATAAGAATAACCAATATTCGACCAATTCTCATTCCAAGATGCCATGCCAACAGAGATAATAAAATATTAAACTAAGATAAAAATAAAAAATAAAAACTTAAATCGAAAAAAAGTAAAAATCCAATCTAGTAGAATAGTTAATTTCTAAGTCCCCGGTAACGGCGCCAAAAACTTGTTAGAACCTAAACGCACACGCAAGTATACATGATCGACAAGTAATATATGATTGTAAGTCCAAATATCATACCCATAGGGACTTGTGATTCTATCAACTAAATTAAACCCAAACAATTAATCTATTCAAGCGATTCCTAAAGTATGATTATTTAACTACAACTAATCTGGAGTAACAAACTAAGAGATTAAAGAAAATAATGACAAATTTAAAAACGAATTCAATGTGAGTGAATATTCTAGAGCTATGGGTTAGCTAACAATCTTGTTGAGTTTCCACTTAAATCGTCTAATTAATTTATCTGATTTATTGGTTGACAGGGTTAATATTGCTAGTAGCCTTCTCCCGAACTACTACTCGCCTATTCAAGCTAATCTAACGCATATATTCTTATGGAATTAGAATTAACAATAACACATTAATAATTCATGTTTAGTGACCAAGCAAGGCGATTAGGTATATTCCTATCCTAACCGCAAATCTCCCCTCCCCCCCCCCCAGAGTTAAGATCTTGCTTTGCTCAATCATATATGCAATCTAAAATTTCCTCTCCCGAGTTCAATCCTAGATTCGTAGATAGTATTCAATTGGTGATCAAGCAATTAAATAATTAAGTGCAAGATTGAATGAATAAATCAATATGATAAAATAATAAGAACAATTCAAGCTCAAACTACAACATTCATGTAGTACCCAAAACTCTAGAACTTATAAACTATGAAATTAGGGGAAGATAAGAGAAGAAAAACTAGTTAGAAGCCTCCTCCAAGCGTGGTGTGTGTTCCCCATGTGAATTCTCCTTCAAAGTATGTTAGATATCCTTCAAATTAGATTTAGAACCCCTTATTTACGAGTTGAGACTGTGTAGGGCCGTAATAACCTTGTCTCGGTCAAAATAGGACATGTTCGCATTTTGAGCGTCCAGGGTAGCGTGGGGCGCTGGCCTTGACCCTTAAATTTTCAACGTTCTGTTTTGTGCGCCACAGGTAGCGTCCTATGCTGCCTGTGGCCCTCAAATTTTCACTTTTGCCTTTTCTTCCCAATTTCGCTCCAATTCGCGCCACTTCGTCCCAAATTATTTCCGAATGATTCCTACACATAGAAATATCACAAATTAATAAATATCATCATATTATACATCTCAAATCTTCGAAACATGAGCAAAATGTGAGACAATATATATCAAAATATGTATAAATTAAGCCAAACATCAGCATTTTGGTTAAGCCAAGTGGCAAGCTAATGATAAAAATTAAAAAGTAATTTTACTAATGAAAAGTAAAAATTAAACTTTGTCTTATAGCTAAAAAAGAAAGAAAATTTAAGTGCATCTAATACAAAATTAATTATAAGAGAACTCAATACATTTGGAACATAATAATCAAATAACTTATGTACTAATATTTTGGACTAAATAAAAGTTACAATTTAAAATAAAATATGACATTATTTTGTTATAAGTAAACATTAATATAAAAACTATTTATAATTTATAGCAGGGAAGAGAATGTATAATAAATATAGGTATTGTGAGGATACTTAAATTGTAAATTAATTTAAAAACAACAACAACAACAACAACCACCCAGTATAATCCCACAAGTGGGGTCTGTGGAGGGTAAGATATACGCAGCCTTACTCCTACCCTGAAAGGGTAGGGAGACTGTTTCCGATAGACCCTTAGCTGAAGAAGGAGAAGGAAGCCCGAATAGCAAGACAAATAATTAGAAAACTAAATCGGAGATAACAACAAAGAATATGAAAGGGGTACCAATAACAAGTAATAGCAAGTTGTATATATAAAAATATTACTGATAAATCAAATGATTAAAATATTCTGAATAAGAAGATACAAGCATAAAAATATACCAAATTTCAAGAATAAAACATCTATATTTATTAAATACTATTAAAAGGATAATAAGCAAGATATTATTTTAATTATAAGCTAATAAAAATTATATGATAGTATAATGATATTAAATAATAAATAATACAATAACTATAAGAAAAGAACAAAAAGAAAAAATAATTTACATAAAAATGATGCGATGAATAAGACATATTTGACTTTCAGATAAAAATAAAGTGATAGTAAGAATTTTGTTAAAATAATATGATCTAATGTGCTCGAACAAGACGTATCAATATGACATGTTTAATATTCTTTAATTTTGACAGCGAAACAAAATGCAAGTACTAAATCAAGGGGTTAGGTTGCTACAAATATAAAAGACGTAATAGCTTCCTAGCCACTTAAGCTTATAGTGCTTTTAAAAACCGATACATGAATTTGTACTTTTCCCATTTGAACATTCCAACTTGATGCTATCACGACCCCAAAATACCCAGTCGTGATGGCGCCTATCGTGAAATCAGGCAAGCCACACATTTCATTTGATTAAAAATTTCTTTCCGAAATTCTCTTCATTTACAGCAAAAGTCTCATTTATAAAATCATTTAAAAGTTTAACACCATTAAAGCATACATAAAAACCAATCCCAGAACTAGTTTCACCGAGCCATGAGCTACTATATCTATAATGTCAAAATACAAAGCTGACATAATAGTGTCTGAAATAAATTAATAAATACGATAGGAAGATAGAGAGGGAGGAAATGAGCTGCGATCTCCAGCGGCTACCTCGAAGAATCCAAAAGAAACCCTGACCGCAAATCAGCAACTGCTACCGGTCCCGATGTACCTAAACTTTCACACAAGGTGCATGGGGTAACACGAGTACACCAACTCAGAAGTAACGAAACCAAACTATGGGCTGAGAGGTAGTCACGGACTAAACCTCAGTGGATATATCAAGAATCAGTGTACAGGAATTTAGGCATGTTTGCAGTTATCTAACAGATAATGAAACAGGATAAGTTCAAGTACGAACAGTAAACCATGTATTTCTCAGTATACTCTACATGCCAATATATCAACTGTATGAAATTCTCATAGTGCTCCCACTCTCATATGCAAGTCCACTCAGTACTGTATAAGGCTCGCGGGTCCTGGGAAGATTCATCCCTGAATATATACACATGTGAGTGCAGTCACTCACTACTGAGGAAGGCCGATCCAGCCCTATGGAGAAGATCCATCTCCAGATAACGATACACCTCACAACCACTCGGTAAAGTATATGGCTCAACGACCCAGAGAAGGTCCATCCTAGAATAGGTATACACATCACTGACATCACTCGCTCAGTACCGAGGAACAGGCCAATCCAACCTCCTGGAGAAGATCCATCTCCAAGTATAAACACTTCGGACAAGATCCATGTCCAGGGAAGATCCATCCCTCAAAAATAAACACTTCGGACAAGATCCATGTCCAGGGAAGATCCATCCCTCAAAAATAAACACTTCGGACAAGATTCATGTCCAGGGAAGATCCATCCCTCAAATATCACTGCGTTCACTGGGGGTGTAAAGACTCCGGAGGGGCTCCTCTTAGCCCAAGAGCTATAACAAGACAACGAAGGCATAATCAATATCTCGTTGCGGTGTGCAACACGATCCCATACTGCCACTATATATCAGGCTCTCGGCCTCACTCACTCATCACTCCCCAGTCTCGCTCACATGGGCTCACAATGCAGGAACTTGCCGGATCAATGATATAATCCACAAAATCGACAACTACCGAGACAGAGACATGATATGATATGCTATGACAGGACTGTGTATATAATATCAATGAAACACATGAGATGACAACAATATATGACCACTCGGGTCCTAACAGGGTCGGTGTGAAGCCCTAACATAATATCTAGCATGATTTCTAGCATGTTTGTATGTAAACGACCGCTCGCGTCTCAACATTATCAGCGTGAAGCCTTAATATATAATTTATCATGATTTCTATCATGTTCGCATTATTCACATTGATAAAAGCACATATATCATCAGGGAGTAATCACTAAGTGGTGCCATGGGATGAACAAGGTCACAAGTCTCACGGTGCACGCATGCATGCCTGTCACTTGGCATATGTGTCACCAATTCTAATCAGATAACAAGTAGTTCGGGGTTTCGAACCCTCAGAACCAAGTTTGGAAGCGTTACTTACCTCAAACCGGCTAAAATCCTAGCGCACGATGCCTTTGCCTCTAGACTCGGCCTCCACTTTCTCAAAATCTAACCAAAATAAGATTTATATCATCAATATATGCTAAGGAACAAAGCCCACTCGAAAATTATCAAATTTAACCAAAAATTCCGAAATTGGTCAAACTCGAACCCCGGGCCCACGTCTCGGAATTAGAAAAATTACAAAACTGGAATCCTCACACTCTCACGAGTTCATACATACCAAATACACCAAAATTCGACAACAAATGGCCCATCAAATCCTCAAATCAAGGTCTATAACTTCAAGCGCTAATTCCCCAATTTTAGTCACTAATTCCCATAAATTCCACCTCTAATCAGTCAAATGACACCATAGAAATGAGTTTTAGGTTCAGAAATCTCACCTCCACGAAGTTCCCTTGAATTCCCTCTTCAAATCGCTCCTACAAGCTCCAACCCGTATGAAAATCTTGATGAAATAAGTCAAAATTCGCGAAGGCTACTATTTATACTTTCTGTCTAGCAAAACCGCACCTGCGGACCTTCCCTCCTACCCGCGGACCCGCACCTGTGGTCCCAGGTGCACACCTGCGGTCATTACTTAAAAAGTCCATTTTTGGCTTTTGTGATCAACCAACCGCACCTGCGGGCTCGCAGCTACGGTAACCTTCCGCATCTGCGATGAAGCCTCGACCAGACAAACTCCGCACCTGCGTTGACCAAACGCACCTGCGTTGACCGCACCTGGGGTCACCCTTCCGCATCTGTGGAACACCAGAATAGATTACACCAGCAACCTTTCAATGCCAAAAACCAATCCGTCAACCATCCGAACTCATCCCGAGCCCTCGGGACCTCAACCAATGGTACCATCAAGTCATAAATGATCACCCAAACTTAGTCGAACCCTCGGAACACCCAAAATGACATTGAAACACCAAATCAACCTATGATTCAAGCCTAAGGATCTTCAAACTTCCGAAATCCACCAACGATGCCGAAACTAACCAAATCTCGTCCGAATGACCTAAAAATTTTCACACGCCTCTCAAATGACACTACAAACTTTTTCCAACTTCCGAAATTCCATTCCGACCCCGATAGCTAATTTTTCCACTGCCGACTAGAATTTGCTAGAAACTCAAATTTCGCCAATTCAAGCCTAATTCTACTCCGGACTTCAAAATAACATTCCTAACACACTCCTAAGTCTCAAATCACTTAATGAAGCTATCGGATCCATAAAATCAACATTCTGAGGTCGTTTACCTACAAGTCAACGCCCGGTTGACTTTTCCAACTATTAAGCCAACTTAAGAGACTAAGTGTCTCATTTCTCACCACGACCACTCCGAACCCAAACCAACTGACCTCGCGCAACATAACTAAGCTAAGCAACACATGATAAAGCAGATACAGGGAAAACGGGGCTAATCTCACGGAATGACCGGTCGAGTCGTTACATTCTCCCCCACTTAAACATATGTTCGTCACCGAGCGTGCCCAGAGTTGTTCCAAAAACCACCAAAATCGCCGTGTAACCTATCATGCACATACCCCAGGGGTGATCCCATGTCACCCTATCCCATATAGGTCCAATAGCACAACACAGTTGAAATTTCGAAATCCAGCCTGACCATAAACCTTAGAACCAAATTCCACTTGTGAAATAATTTACAAGGTCAAAATTCCACAGCTATAAACTGAATAAGTCTGAACACGCTGTATCAATCCATATCCGTAACCCAAGATGTAATCACATAATATACCGCATGACTCAAACACTCATAGCGATATCTCCTAATCACAATAGCTGCTCAAAATAACCCAATACCGGTACATAACCTCTTATCAAGCAATGCCTCGCTCTAACACTTTCATTTACTGCCGATGATGAAAGGAACACATAGAAACTAGCAACCATTCGTCCGATAAGCCATCCATCGAGCTCCCCCTTTCTCCGACAGGAATTATAGCATATCTCTAAGCCAACTTCTGATATCATCCTTCCAACCATGTTGTAGTCAACTCTGGTACTATTCATTCTAGGCCCAATGACCTCTTCTCATCCAACACGACCACTCTGATTACATGACATATCAATACAATCCAAAGTCATAACCTGTGCAACTCGTGCACTCAATAGCAACATCCCACGAACTCGAATCATAAAAAAGATTCACACAATAGGACTATCATTCCATTAACAATTACCATCAAAACACCATGCTAAGATCCTGGCACACATTGTAAAATCAAAATACACGAATCTGACACCAAGGATCATACCTCCACGTAACTCCGCTATAATGCGTGATCCCATCCAAACGCTGGTCCACATGAAATACTTCAAGCCACCTTGCTCAAAATTAATAACCAATATGTCTCAATCCCGCACCCAATTACTTACCTTACTCAAATCCCGTTGTAAAGCCCAAATAGATCCGCACCATATGTGCATATAACCAATAATCACCACTCCTCGCAACACCGAAGGCTAACTCATAGATCACTCCAGAATATGAATAAACTCAATGACAATCGAATGGTACATCCCTCAACAATAGAAATTCGGAGTCAACAATCCTGACCCGGTGCAGAACACACACCCATACTGGGACTACCCTAAATCAACTCTGGTCACCCCTAACTGATATACAACTCTCCGAAGGTTCACAATGACTGAATCATGGCATTTACTAACATATGACTAGCTTTGCTCGAATCCTCACAGTCCACAACCACAAAAATAATCCGTTTATGAGAACTCTCAGTCTCGAAGTCCATGAAGTGCACAAATTACCATATCTGATCCCAACTCCACCACTCGAATATATAACAAGTCCCTACTACTCAATGATTCCACGAGGGATACCCCTATAATTCTTTCGTGTCACCAAGCAACCTTGAATATCAGCAGTCGATCTATCAAGAGAGTGTCGCAATACCAATGAAGCACCCTTAACTCCACACATTGCCCTTTCTGAAATGTATACCTTCATCAAGCCACCCAATAGTGATATCATCTACCTAGTCATTTGAAACTCCCAATGCTGCATAAGAATTTTTGACCTTCCTTCTAGAACTGAATCTTGACCTCACATATGAAAATCTCAACTCTACACAACATTCTGCATACGCCATGCCATCCTATGATAAATATGAGAACTTCACGATCCCTTCCGAGCCACAAGCAACTACGTACCCAACTAGCCAAGAACTTTCATTTGATCCCATTTAGAAGCAAAATCACTATACATCACATGCACCTCACGCCAGTAGAAATATACATCTCTAACCATGGTAGAAACCATCAAGAACTATCTGAATCTCATTTGTACAACACCAAACCATCAGGACTGAATCCTTCTAACTCAACCAAGCTTCGCAGGTCACCAAAAACCAATAGCATTGCTAAGAATCACCTGTAAAAACTTATTGCCTCATAAACACCCAAAGAACCAATCATATCCCTTACCATGTCGATCTGACCTACTACAAAGTGGTCCTATTTATCCAAGTTCCTTCTTACTTATCTTCGACTTGATACTTCTCCTTGCCATAATCCCATAATTCTCAACCTAGACTCACAACACGAGACCCAAGCATAAGACCGTACCGTCTAAGGATCGTAAGCCGCTGAATACTCTCTCAAATATCCCCAAAAGTACCACATTCAAAATACTTACCCTGAAGAGACTTCCTGCGAATCTAAAGACATTACCTTCACTTTACTGATACTGATATGTATAATCCATGATAATGTAGAAATGCCACAAGTCTTGACACCCTCCAACATAAATCTCAGTTTTAGCCAATTACACATCTTGAAGATTTCCAATTGTTATATATAAACCTTGAATCCATCAGAACCATTCTCGAGAGTCATCTACTCTACACAGATCTCAATTAAACTGATCAAACAGATCCAACGACCTGACCCCATTTGCAACACCAACATACTAGGAAGTAACCCATACTTCGAAACAACCAAGAAAATTCCTACTCCGCACACACTACACCATTTACAGTTACAACTCAATCATTCGATAAAACCCATCTACCCATAGAGTATATTACAACCTATACTCCAAATTTCCATTACTCGAGTCATTCTCAAACTCCACCTCTGCATGCGATAACAGATTCACTAACATACCTTGAACTGTGACCAATACATCACATAATCGTGCAACTAACTTATTATTTGCAGACTCCCCCACTTGGCTCAAAGCCATAGATCAAGACAAGCAATAACTCTCATTGCCCATACACTATCACTGCCACCATACCACAGTAAGATTCAACTAAATCCTTCATAAGCTCGTATAACACAAATCATTTGATATCTCAAATCATCTGCAAATCTTGTATTCACCATTGTAATAGTCATGCCAACTTCCACAAGCGGTCTTAACTTAAAGTGCAACATATATATTTTACTGGTAAAAGAGAACTTGCTACAAAACAACATAAGGATCACACAACCTCAGAACACCCCATAGGAGATAACCCCTCTAGCTTCGCCTCAAACTGATATCTCTTTATACCCTTCCAAAAATCATAGCAATTATGCAATCACTTTATCCTTCTGTATCAAAACACAACCAATGCCCACCCTCGATGCATCACAACACGCGGTATAAGAACATGAAGCTGATGGCAGAACTATCACTGGAGCTATGGTCAAATAAATCTTGAGCTTCTAGAAGCTCTACCCATACTCGTATGATCACCTGAATACCCTCACTGGACACCGCGTGCCCCAAGAATGTTACTGAACTGAGCCAAAAATTCACATTTGGAGGACTTGGCATAAAGCTTCTCCTCCATCAGTCTCTATAATACCCTCCTCAATGCTGACTATGCTCCTCCTGTCTAAGTGAGTACGCCAGGATGCTATCAATGAATACAATAACGAAGGAGTATAAATACAGCTAGAATACACTGTTAATCAAATACATGAACTCTACTGGTATTGGTCAGCCCAAAAGATATCACCAGGAACTCATAACACAACAGAAAGATCCGCTTCACTCCACAACTAAACAACATGAGAGGTCTTCCAATACACTCACAACTCGAAACCATGTGCCAACTCGAGACAGAAATCAAACACTCAATAGTTCTTGCCACATTTCCAGCCAATCTTTTTGTCACAATCAAACAATTTGAACACACCTCACCATTGCACACTCGCCACATAGTCATCCAGTCACAAAACCCCACCGATAAGGACATAAACGGATTTATAAGTCCCAATTGCACGACACACACAATCGAAATCTCAGCACTCAAGCCATAGAATAAACCCAGCCTCATGTCCTCAAGACTGGCCCATTATCAACATGCTAAAAATCACATCTCACTCATGGAAATCACAAGCCGTCGGTGCACAGCTGATACCGAGCACTCACGTGCGCATTCGAATATATGAAAGGGATTCAAAGAGTTACGCTTTTGGATAAATAAATGGATTAGCACGACAAGAATTCAAGAATGTGAGATTTTTCCTAAGGGTTTTGTAGCCTCTCTAAGATAAGTACAGACGTCTCCATACCGATCCTCAAGACACTACTAAACCTGCTCATGACTAGTGAGACCTACATAACCTAGAGCTCTGATACCAACTTATCACGACCCCAAAATATCCAGTCGTGATGGCACCTATCGTGAAATCAGGCAAGCCACACATTTCATTTGATTTAAAATTTCTTTATGAAATTCTCTACATTTATGGCAAAAGTCTCATTTATAAAATCATTTAAAAGTTTAACACCATTAAAGCATACATAAAAACCAATCCCAGAACTAGTGTCACCGAGCCATGAGCTACTATATCTATAATGTCAAAATATAGAGCTGACATAATAGTGTCTGAAATAAATAAATAAATAAATAAATATGACAGGAAGATAGAGAGGGGGGAAACGAGTTTGCGATCGCCGACTGCTACCTCGAAGACTCCAAAAGAAACTCTGACCGCAAATCAGCAACCGCTATCGGTCCCGATGTACCTAAATCTGCACACAAGGTGCAGGGGTAACGCGAGTACACCAACTCAGAAGTAACGAACCCAAACAATAGGCTGAGAGGTAGTGATAGACTAAATCTCAGTGGATATATCAAGAATCAGCGTACATGAATTTAGGCATGTTCACAGTTATCTAACATATAATGAAACAGGATAAGTTCAGGTACAAACAATAAACAATGTATAGCTCAATATACTCTACATGCCAATGTATCAACTGTGTGAAATGCTCATAGTGATCCCACTCTCATATGCAAGTCAACTCAGTACTGTATAAGGCTCGCGGGCCCTAGGAAGATTAATCCCGAAATATATACACATGTGACTGTAGTCACTCAGTACTGAGGAAGGCCGATCTAGCCCTATGGAGAAGATCCATCTCCAGATAATGATACACCTCACAACCACTCGGTACAGTATATGGCTCAACGGCCCAGGGAAGATCCATCCTAGAATACGTATACATATCACTGACATCACTCGCTCAGTACCGAGGAACGGGCCAATCCAGCCTCGTGGAGAAGATCCATCTCCAAGTATAAACACTTCGGACAAGATCCATGTCTAGGGAAGATCCACCCCTCAAATATAAACACTTCGGACAAGATCCATGTCCAGGGAAGATCCATCCCTCAAATATCACTGCGCTCACTGAGGGTGTAAAGACTCCAGAGGGGCTCCTCTTAGCCCAAACGCTATAACAAGTCAACGAAGGCATAATCAATATCTCGCTGCGGCGTGCAACTCGATCCCATACTATCACTATATATCAAGCTCTCAGCCTCACTCAGTCATCACTCTCCAGTCTCACTCACATGGGCTCACAATGCAGGAGCTAGCCCGGATCAATGATATAATGCACAAAATCGACAACTACCGAGACTGAGACATGATATGATATGCTATGACAGGACTGAGTATATAATATCAATGAAACACATGAGATGACAACAATATATGACCACTCGGGTCCTAACAGTGTTGGCGTGAAGTCCTAACATAATATCTAGCATGTTTGCATGTAAACGATCGGTCGGGTCTCAACAGTATCAGCGTGAAGCCTTAATATATAGTTTATCATGATTTCTATCATGTTCGCATTATTCACATTGATAGAAGCACATATATCATCAGGGAATAATCACTAAGTGGTGCCATGGGATGAATCAGGTCACAGGTCTCATGGTGCATGCCCGCACGCCCATCACTTGGCAGTAGTTCGGGGCTTCGAACCCTCAGAACCAAGTTTGGAAGCGTTACTTACCTCAAACCGGCTAAAATCCTAGCCCACGATGCCTTTGCCTCTAGACTCGGCCTCCACTTGCTCCAAATCTAACCAAAATCAGATTTATATCATCAATATATGCTAAGGAACAAAGACCACTCGAAAATTATCAAATTTAACCAAAAATCCTGAAATTGGCAAAACTCGACCCCCGGGCCCACATCTCGGAATTCGATAAAAATTACAAAACTGGAATCCTTACACTCTCATGAGTTCATACATACCAAATACACCAAAATCCGACAACAAATGGCCCCTCAAATCCCCAAATCAAGGTCTAGAACTTCAAGCCCTAATCCCCCAATTTTAGTCACTAATTCCCATAAATTCCACCCCTAATCAGTCAAATGACACCATAGAAATGAGTTTTAGGTCCAGAAATCTTACCTCCATGAAGTTCCCTCGAATTCCCTATTCAAGTCGCTCCTACAAGCTCCAACCCGTATGAAAATCTTGATGAAATAAGTCAAAATTCGCGAAGGCTACTATTTATACTTTCTGTCTAGCAAAATCGCACCTGCGGACCTTCCCTCGCATCCGCAGACCCGCACCTGCGGTCCTTACTTAAAAAGTTCATTTTTGGCTTATGCGCTCAACCAATCGCACCTCCGGGCTCGCAGGTGCGATAACCTTCCGCATCTGCGATGAAGCCTCAGCCAGACCAACTCCGCACCTGTGATGACCAAACTCACCTGCGGTGACCGCACTTGCGGTCACCCTTCCGCATCTGCGAAACACCAGAATAGATTACACCAGCAGCCTTTAAATGCCAAAAACCAATCCGTCAACCATCCGAACTCATCCCGAGGCCCTCGAGACCTCAACCAATGGTACCCACAAGTCATAAATGGTCACCCGAACTTAGTCGAACCCTCGGAACACCCAAAATAACATCGAAACACCAAATCAACCCATGATTCAATCCTAAGGATCTTCAAACTTCTGAAATCCACCAACGATGCCGAAGCTAGCTAAACCTCGTTCGAATGACCTAAAAATTTGCACACGCCTCCAAAATGACACTACGAACCTGTTCCAACTTCCGGAATTCCATTCCGACCTCGATAGCTAATTTTTTCACTGCCGATCGGAATTTGCCAAAAGCTCAAATTTCGCCAATTCAAGCATAATTCTACTCCGGACTTCAAAATAACATTCTGAACACAATCCTAAGTCCCAAATCACCTAACGAAGCTATCCGATCCATAAAATAAACATTCTGAGGTCGTTTACCTACAAGTCAACTCCCGGTTGACTTTTCCAACTATTAAGCCAATTTAAGACGACTACTCCGAACCCGAACCAACCAACCCCGCACGACATAACTGAGCTAAGCAACACATGATAAAGCAGAAACAGGGAAAATGGGGCTAATCTTACGAAACGACTGGTCGGGTCGTTACAGATGCAATGGATACTAATAAACACATTTGACCGTTGACTATGCCTATGTGGAAGCGGTGCAACTGACATGGTTAAATTTTGTGCAAATCACGCTACAAAGGCGCATGGATAGTATTGTTTTTATTAAAAAAGAAGAAAAAAAAAATAGAGACCTTTCCCTTCTATCTTCCTCTCGTTTTCCCTACTAAACTCCCACCTCCCCTTTCCCATGCCCCTTTTATTCCAGCATATTAATAAAGTCAAGAATTTTAATTTTGGAACATAGCCGCTTCTGACAAAAACATAGAACACAACCAAAAAAAGGAAAAACCTCAGAACCTTAGCACACCCCCAACGCACTCGCGTAACTCCTTCCAAGATATCAACACGAAACTCCAATAACCAGAAGAAAACGAGTCTCAATGCCTAGAAAATTAATCACTCAACACAACAAGGCCCTACACAAGAGCTACAAAAAATAATATTTAAGTTGACAGCCTTTCATTTGTTCCAAAATTTGCTGAAGAAAATAATGCTCAAGAGATCTCCCCAAAGAACAAGCAAACCTCTGTTCCAACAAACTTTCAACTCCAGATGATATAGTCCAATCTCCAGATAGAACCTTTCCAGATTGCTATCCCTCTGAAATAGCTGCCGACTCGAGACTGAAGACAAGTTGCTCGATTAATTTATTGGTGTTTTTAGAAGCACAAGACAAAAATAGCTGCCGACTTTGTGAAGAAGCAGTTGGAAACTCGTCGGATCTATCACTGTTGCAATCACTGAAAGCTGAGGGACTTGCGTTAATACTGAGATCAGTGAAGGTTCTTCCTAAATAGGTGAAATTCGATTGAACTTGAGTCTCCATTATCAGAGTTTTTGTTTACAGTTCGTGCTAGGAAGTGAAGAATAAAAGAAGGGAAAAAGAAGAAAAAATAGAAATTTAATAAACTAATTTTGGAAAAAGACAGGGCCCACAAATTGGGACCTTAAACATACATGTGTCAACAAAATGTGAATGAATGGATGAAGTGGCTATATAAAATATTAAATTAAATCCATGTCAGAAGCAATTGAACAACACGCACTATCACAAATGTTTATTAGTAACCATTTTTTCAAGTAAAGGTGTTCAAATGAGAAACTCAAGAGTTCAACTATCGGCTTTACAAACTTATATAAGTTTAAGTGGCCAGGAAGCCATTTCGCCTAAACAAAAGCAGTTGGTTGTCTACTACGAGATTTTAACAATAATTCAATGAATGGATGATGTGGTTATACAAAATATTAAATTAAATCCATGTCAGCAGCAATTGAACAGCACACACCGTCATAAGTATTTATTAGTAACCATTTTTTCAAATAAAGGTGTTCAAATGAGAAACTCAAGAGTTCATATATCGTCTTTACAAACTAATACAAGTTTAAGTAGCCAAAAAACCATGCATGCCTAAATAAAAATAATTGGTTGTCTACTACGAGATTTTAACAATAATTTGATATCCTGCTTCATAATTAAATTCGAGAAAATTTCACATAAGAACAATTGGGCTCCATACTTTTTAATTTTGTAGCCCACATTTTAATTTACAACCAACTAACCCAAAAATAAAGATTCAACGTCCAACTCTAATAGGTTCTCAAAATTACTATTTATTTTTTTAAAAAGATTGCTCAAGATTTTAAGTTAATTTTCGAATCAGTAACTGTAACTCAAATATTAGTTCAACAAATCAAATCCATTTGGATGGTGAAAACTAGATTATTAACAAGCTTAAATATGTGAGTTTATATTTCAAATTTGATTTTGTGAGAAATTTGGAGCGAGTGTTATTTAAACTTGTTAGAAATAGTATAAGGATGTTGTATATAAATTTTGAAGTCATTTAATGGAGATTTGGACTGATTTTGAACAAGAATTGCAACTTAAAATCGTGGAAGAAGTTCGTCTAGTGACGCTTGTATAAAGGTGTATAAAAGTGTATAATAGTGTATAAGATATGTTTATACACTCATATACACTATTATACATAATTATACAAAAAACTGACTTCGTCTTCTTCGTTGCGTCTTTTCTGAAATTTAAATCAAATTTTGCTCAAATCTACTCCAAATCACTTTAAATTTAAAATTTGAACTCCTTTTGACATTTTTAATCAATTGGAACAACACCCAATCCAAACAACTAACAAACTCAAGAAATCATATTTTCCAAAGCAAAGCTTTGACTGACCTTTAATGGTGGACTTCTAGTATTCAATTTTTTTACATTGCAACCAGGTGACATAGGAAAGGGTGAGCAGCAAATACACGGCCCTTGAAGCATATGTAAAAGATGTGAGAAGAAGAGAGTGAAAATAATAGTTGTGAGAACACAAATTTAACTCCATAGCTGTTAGAAGCAATGGTTGTAAGAACACATATTTTGAATTTACTTGTGCTTTCAAAATATGTACTATATGAGCTAGGTCGGGTAAAACTTAAAATTATAAACCATTTTTTGTTAAGGTGTGAAGTCATGTGTATTTTTCTGTAATTTTTCCATTAAATTCTCACGTTGTTGGCATTAGTGACAGAGCTACATGCATCCAAGGGTCATTCGTCGGAAAATTACACTGTTTAGCTTGACAATTTAAAAAAAAATATATATATATATATATATACTATATAATAACACTACTTCTGGGTAAGTTTATTTTTTTTATGTTTTGGATATCTTAATAAGAATTTTGGCTCCGCCACTAGTTTGGCACTAATCTGTTTTAAGTGAGTTGCGGGTTTTGATTTGGCGCGGTGATGCAACAAACTGCACGCACATATCGGGGACACAGACACAACTCCTCGTGTTCGCAATGCAGCATCCCATTGTAATGGCTCTCCGTTTCCTTCTCCTTCCATTAATGCTCAAAACTCCATGTTCGTCATCCTTCTGTCCTAGGGTTTCTTCTGTGACCAAAAATGGGCACTCTCCAGCACCACCTCCACCTCCACCGTTTCTCCAAACCTTCCTTAGTTTACGACCGCCAGAAGCCCTTGTGGCAACAAATTCTCGATCCAAATGGCGAGTTCGTTGCCAGATGGAACCATATTTTCTTATTCACCTCCTTTGTCGGTCTATTTGTTGATCCTCTGTTTTTGTTGCTTCCAATTATTCGCGAAACCTGCATGAGCACCGATAATGTTTTGGGATACACCATTTTAACTTTTCGCGTATTGGTTGATATCTTCGCCTTGCTTCAGATCGTTATGAAGTTCCGTACGGCTTTTGTTTCCAAGAAAACCCGGGTTTTTGGTAAGGGTGAGCTGGTGATGGATCGGTGGTTGATTGCTATCCGTTACTTGAAGAACGACTTTGCCATTGATGTTGCTGCTGCCCTCCCGCTCCCACAAGTCAGTCTATTACATAGTACATTATATCATGTTTCTTTGTCATCGTAATAATAAGCTGTTCTTAATGTTATACTTCTTGATTAGCATTTGAATGAACCATGGTTTCGAGCTGGGCTTCCAATGATATTATTAAACACGGTGTGATAATGTTTGCTTTAGGGCAAACTGGTACGATTTTCTTTAAAAGGCCTCACACCTTATACGTTTCTCTTTTTGCTACCAATGTGGGGCCTTTATTTTCACACCAACAATCTTCCTCTCAAATTAAGTTTCGCATGGTCCATCTCCAAGCCCCCGAACTATGTTTCACATGTCCCATTACCTCATGGGCTTATTTGATGATTCACTGTCGTGTCACTCACATTATTTGAGTATTTATAGCCACCGAAGCCCAGAGGATAGGTTCTTCATGTGTTTGTGCTCTAACTTACCTTTGCAATTGGTAAAGGTAGTAAGCGAGGCTTATGCCATCACTCTACTATCTTCATACTCGTCCCGGGAAACTGTTGTCATCCAAAGATATTTCTCAATATGATGTGATACTATTTGCTTTGTACCAAACAAGCACGGTTTTTCCCAAAAGACCTCACACCAATAAGATTATGTCAACACCTTATTTGTAGCTTCCTTTTCTTTATGGCTACCAGTGTGGGACTTTTGTTCGCACGCCCAACCGTTTCTTTTGGTGAAATATTTTCATTGTGTAACATAGTTGGACTTGAAGGCTGAAGTCAAATTTTGTTATTATGCCTTATTGGAAAAGTATGTTTATTAGTTTGGGGGTGGTATGATGAATAGTAACTTTGTCTTATTTTTGGTTTTGCAGATTGTTATTTGGTTTATAATGCCATTGAATGGCTCATCCGCCACTCATGCCAATCATGCCATCTCTTTGATTATCATGCTTCAGTATGTGCCAAGATTGTTAGTCATTTTCCCCTTAAATTCAAAGATTATTAGGAATACAGGTGTTGTAGCAAAGACAGCTTGGTCTGGCGCAGCATACAATCTCCTCCTGTACTTGCTGGCAGGTCATGTAAGTTCTGCAGTCTTTGATAGTATTTTTTTCTTTTTTATCAAAATAGTGCACGAGGCACCTCCCTTCCTAAATTCAGATCCTTGTTTTGGTCATTGCCACCTCTCAGTTGACAACTCTAAAAGGAATTCTTTTTCAGAAAGTATAGAATACGAGTTGTCGACAAGAGACTAAGGTAAAGTTAGTCAATAAACCATATTCTGCTTATCTCATTTTAGTCTTGAAATGATATCATTAAATAGACCTGTAGCTAAATTAGGAACCCATAAACAAGACATAACATATTTTGGACACACTAAAGGTGTCACTAGCGCACAATAGCAGGCAGGGGAAAAATCAACTTATTTTAGTGGATGAAAGTGAATGGAAGTTGACCGATTAGAAAAAGTGATAAGTTTAGAACGGAGGAAGAAGGGACACATGTCAAATAGATTTAGTGATTGACCCTCACCTTTCAGCTGTCAGTTGAACTCAACTTAGTAAACTTCTCCAATTTGAGGACCAGGCTGTGAAGAGAGTTGTACAGTGATAGAGAGTGCACAAATCAGGTCTGGGCATCACTCAACCAAATATGGATTTTAAGGGCACTATAGGCTTTGAATTCATCAACTGTAAATTCTCTGAGTATGAATTATAGTTTTGAGAGGTGTGAACTAATCTTTCTAAATGCAATTTGTTGCCCATTCCCAATTGGTCCTTTCCCCCTTTGCCCCGACTCGAGTTCTAACTTTATGGTTGGATGTGGAGCGTCTTACAATTAGACTATCCCCAGAGGCGGATCCAAGATTTGAGGCTTATGGGTTCCTACCGTAATTTTAAATTAATATGCAATAATATCTGGGTTCACAGTTAGATACTTATAAATATTTAGTGAATTTCTTAACATATATATAGAGTCTACGTAAAAGTTACTGGGTTCCCGGGAGCCCGTAGTCAATGCTCTAGGTCTGCCCCGGACTATCCCTCCCTTGTTGCCTTAAATCAAAGCTCTATTACTTAAAAACAAATAACGAATGTTAGGACTCCTCAAAACCTATAGTTTATGAGATATCTCCTTTTTAAGGAGCAATGTAAACAAAGTACAGGCTTGTTACACTCCTTACTCATGTGATGCCGATATGAGCTGAGCTCGCTAACAGGTTTAGCTATAGCATGTCATTGTTGTTAACTCTACTGTGTATATTGTTGGGAAAGCTCCCAGGTTTTAAAAGTTTTTGCCTTTAAGTGATGATCCTCTGGAGGAAAAATCTTTGGAAATTGGTTGACTGAGAGAAACAAAGTAGTATATACAAATAATGATCCAAGTCCACATTTTGGTGATACCTCTTTTGCCTATCATTATTCCATGCATTCTTCCCGCGTTGATATTCTCAACTGACAATTAGAAGCTATCTATCCACTATCCAAACTCCAGACTCACATTTTCTTTAATTGTCGTATTTAATCCTTGTCAGCATAATCAATAGCATTGGTAATTAAAAAGCAATTTTTCATTATCTTTTCAAGATTTGGATCTTCTCAACACCTAACAGATGGTGAAAATACTTCAGCATAGGAATCAGTGAGACTTTTGTAATTTGACTCCTGGACTATGACAAGTCACTGAGTTAGGCTACTGATGAAAATGTCACAGTAGTAGTTCAACAATAAGGTTTGCTTCAGTTCTTTCTAGTGCTTTTTTTTTGTTATGCCGATTATTTTTTTTATGAGGTTGTTATTACAGACCTAATTAAATAAGTAAACAAAAAGAAGTTCTTCTCTGAAAACCTTAAGCTTTAAATTTAATATATTTCCCAAGCAACTCAAGCTTTTAAATGATGTGGAACTATAGAACTCGTTATCAAGTTAAGTAGTAGATATCATAAGTTTAAGTCTCACCGCCAATGCTGTTGGAATATCTACATGATTTATGCCTTAAAAGAGGTCCTGCTGGTAAATGAAGGATAATGGTACCAGGATGTCCACACACATTTGCTCTTTTCAGTGAATCAGGAAGTTGGTATATGGGATAGTTTGAGGGCTTGAGGAGGTTAGAGTCCCATCTGGTGTAGTAAGTGGGTGTTAGACCATCAAATAGTTGTGGTGGAGTGGTAAGCACTCCTTTGTCCTTAACCAAATATTCGGGTTCGAGCCCCGGGTATGTAGTCGCCTTTGGTAGGGAGCACTTTATCCCCAAAGTAGGGTTTCTCCGTGCGAATCCAGATTTAGTTGGGCCCCAAAGCGGGTACTAGCAACCCGGTGGAAAACCAAAAACAGGTGGGTGTTAAGTGGTCAGAGATGTTGCAATAGTTTCGGTGGTAGTAGCTACAATATTGCAGTTGAGTTTGCATGAAATATTATGGTGATGTATACTGTGTGGTTGTTGTTGATTGTGCGTGTAGACATCGAAATTTTAAAGGATCAAGACAAATCCTAAATTAAAGATACTATAGGACTCTTGAAATCCTAGGAGTCTATTAGGGTTTCTTGGAGGTTACTCTACCCTAAACCCTAATGCATACCTATAAAAAGGGTCACATATTCCCTTTGAAGAGGCATCTCAAAAAATGGAGATCATCTCGAAAATCCCATAAACTTACGGGATATTCACAAAGAGATCAAGAAGTGTCCGTATAATTCTTGATAATCAAATAATTCAAGAAGATCCACAATATACTTCATGGATATCAAATAAATTCATGAAAGCCCGCGTCATCCTACGTTCGAGAAATACGCTGCTCCAATCCTCGAATCACAGAGATAATCAGGAGAGAAGAATCAAGGGAACAAACAGAATTGTACCCGCATCATTTTATCAATAAAATTATGTTTCTTCATATTTATATTGTGGTTGCAATTTATTTTTGTATCACATATAATTTGTTGCAAACAGTGCTAGGAAAAAGTGAAGAAACTAAATTAGCAGCAAAATTTCCTATGTCGAAGACGTCTTTTTCATTGTTATTGATATAATAAATGCTGTGATATTGCTATGATCCATAACATAATATCGCCTTTGCTCCTCAAGTTGGATTGAAAAGTTGAACCTGCAGCCTTTCAGACTATATTTTCTAATTCATTGGAGATTGAATCAGTGACTAATCTGGTTTTTCAATTGTCAGTGCAGGTTTTAGGAGCTATATGGTATCTGATGGCTATTGAGAGGCACTTTTCATGCTGGAAGGATGAGTGCGCAAAGCAGCAGGAGGGTGCTCCAGCTTGTTATAAAGACTACCTTGATTGCTCATCACTTGGTAAACCTGGGCGTCAGGAGTGGTCGGAAACAACTGAGGTGTTCAAGAATTGCGATGCTAATGCTGATATAAGCTTTGAGTTTGGAATGTTTGGTGATGCAAATACTGAAGAAGTTACATCTGCTGGCATCTTTGATCGATATTTTTACTGCCTATGGTGGGGTTTAAAGAGCCTAAGGTATTTTCTTTGTTATCATGTCTTAATATGTTTTCTAAATTATCTTAATTAGAAGATAGTCTGCATATCAATATAAAAAACTCTTTATCTAATGGACTTTGTCAGCACCTCAATGAATCATTATCAAGTGGTCGAAAGATACTTCGCAAATGACATGTGGGTAGATTGTAAGTCAGGGCTTGAAAAATTGTTCGTCCTGTCCATTGATTAGCAGAAAGATATAAGTTATTCGGGAACTAGTCTTCGTGAATCAGCTGAGAACTCTCTCTCCTCAGAAAATATTTATTTCAACTGTTGTCAGAAAACTGTAAAGCAAATTCTTCATCTTCGGAAACTTGTTTCTAAAGTTGGAGCCGAACCTAACATCAGAGTTGTGCATTTACTTAAACCAAGCTTGCTGAAGATTAATATTTGTCATATACATAGTCATACGATTTTTGACCATTATATAGATAATTCCTTGAAGAGAAGCCTGGCTTAGACAGCATGTTTGGTCTTCCATGTCCGTTCTGATATTGGACTGTTAAATATTAGCCCCCTCTCTTGCTCAATTTTAAGTATCTGAGTTGCAACTTATACTTCATGTAGTCAGGTTGAAGTACTGGACCACAATTTTTACTCCTTACGAGAAATAAGAAAGGAGTCTTCAATGTGGCATGAAACATTTCATCTTTTATTCTAGCATACGAACTTGTGATAGCAGGAATGTTAAATTTAATTTTCTCTTGATTTTTTCTTATGAAGAATTTTTGTTCCCTGCCAATCATGCGTTAGTCTGCAGGACTTTATGGAAAGCTTATAAAGCATTTCCTTATTATATACTGATTGAAAGATGGATGTTACTGTGGCATAAAAATGTAGGTGCATTGCACTAACTGTTTTGAGAACAAATAAAAATGAAAATTTAATGGTATTGTGACACAAAAAACTGTGCAACTTTCTTTGGTAATTCCTTTTTTTCTTAACTTCTTCGGTAACATGAATTAAGGGGTCATTTTGAAGGAAAATGTGGAGAAAAGTCCATGACCTACTAGTTTAGCTTAAATGGTGGTTCTGGGACTAATTAGGTAGCGGCAAGGTTCGGAACTCACTGTCCTTTGTGTCACCCTGAAAAGATATTGGTGACAAGTGCAAGATATTTATTGCAAAACACAACAACAACAACAACAATAACAACATACCCAGTATAATCCCACGTAGTGGGGTCTGGGGAGGGTGGTGTGTACGCAGACCTTACCCCTACCTTGTGGAGGTGCATTCCTCATTGATGTCGGCGTCGCATGAGCATGGCCGACCCAAAGGCCACGGCCAAGTCCAAGACGAGTACGACTGTCATGGAAAAATAATTTTTTTTTCATATTTCATTAGGATTTATGCTTAACGGATCCTTCAATATCTTGATTTTCAGTTCCTATGGACAAAGTATAACTACAAGCATAAACATTGTTGAGACGCTCTTTTCCAGTCTTATTTGTCTTCTGGGTTTGGTCTTCTTTGCACTGCTGATAGGCAACATGCAGGTATTTTCTCACGTGAAAGATTAAATTATGATGTGTTTTCTTATTCACGTTTCTTCTTATTCTTTTACACTATTGCTTAGTCGCTGATGTAAGTTGATGAATTTAAGCTACTGGATATTGACTAAAAGGAGGATAACTTGGGAGTTGAACTTTAAAGTGGACAAATTGAAATAGACAATGTTGAGTTTCTTATTTCATGAAATCATACTTGTCGAAAAATCAACAAATGCATCCACCCTTGGAGAAATATGGATTTAGTAAAAGATGCTCTCAATATACCTGACAAGGACAGAGAGATGTCAGACGAAGAGATCTTACATCATATAAGAAGCCTAGATTTTTGATAGATACACTATGAAACACCTGAAAACTAAATAGTCTTGGTTTTCGATTGAGTTGTCAATAAGTGACGAACTTGATAAAGTAAGCGAAATAGCTAATGGGACAGGGAGACTTATATAGGTTGGCACTGCATGTAACATAACTCTGCAGTGAATTTAATAGAAATAGGTTAAAAAAGATTACCAGTCCTTGTTCAAAATAAAATAAAACAAAAGCAGTATCAGCCCGTTGATTAAGTCCCTTGGTTCTTGTGGGACTGATCTTGATCAATTAGTGAGAATTTGCTTAAACATATCCTAACCATGTACCATGCGTTAGCATCTTGGTATTTTACTCTGATAGCCCTTTACGCGTGCTTGCTCTCTCTCTCTCTCTCCCCTCCAGCGTGGGGGTGTGAGGTTGATTGGTCTGAATAGGAATTTAAACCATGGGACTGTACGACTAGTTCATGGACACAGAAAGCTCCTTCTCTTTTGAGTTAGGAAACTCCTTTTCTTTTGAGCAAGTTTGTGAATGCACATACCTTAAAGTATGAAAATTAACAGCTAAGTTTAATCTGTGCAAATGATTGTGTCCGACTTGCTGAAGTTATCCTATATCTCAAAGTGAGACCACTTTTTGGTTTGAGTCTGCTCTTATTTTTCACTTTTGACGGCCCTCCCAACTCTTGTTTTCCATGTACCATGTGGTACAGGAAGTGGTTAGTTTCTTTTTGAACTACTAGGTGGCAGGATTCTGAATGGTAGACAATGATATAGTTTAAGTACCCTTTGTTGCTCAGTATTATCTTTTGATACAACTTAACAGAGCTGAAGCTTTCTTGTTGATGACCAATGTACAGCATTACAGTACAGTAATTACTTATTTGAGTTAAGGTTGCAACTATGGCTGTTGACTTTAAATTTTATTAACGAAGTAGTTGGGACACCGGTGGGGATCTACTGGTCGGATCCTTCGAGATGTAAATTCTAAGATTTAGGGATAAGGTTGCAGGGATCTGGCTACAAATAATTCAAAAAAAAGAAAAAAAGAAAAAATCTCTAAACTATGAGAAATTTGGTGTAATACTTATGTATAGCTTGTAAAGTATGGATTTCTTTTTTATTTTCAAGTTATAGATAAGTAAAGGTTTGATTTGCTAGCTAAGGTATGCTATTTTCTTCAAATTTACCCTAGTTTTGGTTATGATTTCGGGAATTAAATTGTATCTTGTCTCGAATGTTTCATCCGCCGTGGTCGAAGTACCCAAAATTGTTTGACCAGATCCGGTACGGATCCCACACCCACACCCATAACTGTGTCGTGTCGACACGGGTGCGGCACCTAAACTACCGTGACGGAGCAACGTTTGACAAATTCATTACTAGTGACTTGTGTACTTGTCATCAAATAAGGATCCGGGTTATGTCCATCAAATACGTCTTTTTCTTTTGGGGGCTCTGGGGTGGGGGATGGGGGGTGCAAAGGGGGAGCTACTTCAGAGGGAATGAATATTTTGTTGAATTTGTAAGTGACACTGCTTCTACTGTTGTATTTTGTGAAGAGCTATCTACAATCCATGACAGCAAGACTTGAACAATGGAGAGTTAAAAGAAGGGACACAGAGGAGTGGATGAGGCACCGTCAACTGCCTGAAGATCTGCAAGATCGTGTTCGTCGGTTTGTTCAGTATAAATGGGTAGCTACAAGAGGTGTAGAGGAAGAAGAAATATTGCGTTCCTTACCCTTGGATCTAAGGCGCCAGATTCAGAGGCACCTCTGCCTGGCTCTTGTTCGTCGTGTAAGTTTTTCTGTCCCATTATTGTTTTGTACTTTCTCAAAGGGGAACATTGCGATCATTCGGAGCTGTGCAGTTTGGTCTATCCTTTTTTGTTGGCTAAAATTTCTTTGTAGTTTAACTTTCTGTGGACAGCTTCTATTCTTGAGGTGGGTCTCTTGTTAAGCATACGTTGGCAATTGCTCTATGATGCAGTTTATGGATATGCAGATTTGCTCTCATTATTGCGCACATTTTTGCACCAAACATAGAGTAGCACATGGTTAACGAAATCTGCATAGCTAGTTTTAAGACTCCACTTTTGTGAAATGAATAGCAAAAAACTTCTTTTCTCCTGATTTCAGTTGTATCAACCATCTGTCTTGACCTCATCTAAGAAAGAAAAAACAATGACCAACCATCTGTTTTGAACTTCCAAGATTTTCTTATGGTTCTCCTATTTAGTAACCTCATGCTTGCTGGATTTTACAGGTCCCTTTCTTCTCCCAGATGGATGATCAGCTGTTAGATGCAATATGTGAATGCCTTGTTTCATCATTGAACACGAAAGACACGTATATTGTTCGGGAAGGAGATCCGGTGAATGAGATGCTTTTCATAATTAGAGGTGAACTTGAGAGTTCAACAACTAATGGAGGAAGGTCAGGCTTCTTCAACTCCATTACGCTAAAGCAGGGTGATTTTTGTGGAGAAGAATTGCTAACATGGGCCTTAGTGCCTAATCCGAATGTTAATCTTCCAATTTCAACTCGAACAGTGAAATGCCTTAAAGAAGTTGAAGCATTTGCACTTAAAGCTGAAAAGCTCAAGTTTGTTGCAAACCAGTTCAGACGCCTCCATAGTAAGAAATTACAGCATGCATTCCGGTTCTACTCACACCAATGGAGGACATGGGGAGCTTGCTACATACAAGCTGCATGGAGACGCTATCGGAGGAAAAAACTAGCAGAGGAATTGTCAAGAGAAGAGAGCTTGTACTACACACGAGGGATGGACCAAGAGGATGATTATGGTCATGAATATCCAGAAGCTGGTTATGACGGCGGCAATGCTTCGGATCATGCAACAGAAAGCAGTATTCAGCATCTTGGAGCTACAATATTGGCATCAAGATTTGCTGCTAACACCAGAAGAGGCAAGGTGCCACGGGTGGACCCTGGTGAATCCAGCTTACGTATGCCTAAACTCTTTAAGCCTGACGAGCCTGATTTTTCTGATGATCAAAGATGAACGCGATAGTCACTGATGAATCAGTTCTTGTGTTTGTATAGAAGTTAGAGTTAGTCTTTAGGCTTCTTGTTGCCCTGTTACTTGTTCACAGGTCACCTTTTGCTGTTTCTTGTTATCCAAAAGAAACCGTTACTGCCAATTCATTCACTACTACATAGTGGTTAACTACTTCACAAATGTAAATTAATTGCTTCCTTTAATCATAAGGGCTCCTTTTTTGACACCCCATGGTTTCATGTAGATAGTCAGACAGTCTGAATATTACTTGATGTGAACTAACAATGTTAGATTGGTGAATGGAGCACAACATACAAATATTAAACATATGCATTTATATATGCACACTATAAAAACATCAACATTTTTTGTTCTTTCTATATGGAGACTTGCAGTGACTTCTATAACAGTATTAGTTTCTCTCAGAAAAGAGGAGATGAAGAATGAAGGAGGTAAACAAACAAGAGAAAATGAGGCTATAATTCTACCCAGGAGAACTCTCTTTTACTGGTGGGTGAAGTTACTTCCTAGGGTGTTTCTTGAAGCATACAATTTCATATTGTTAAATTCTGATTATCACCTTTGGCATTTATTGTTGTGGCAACCTATGTTTCCTTTTCTCATCAGTTAATACAACAACAACAACCAAGTAAAATTCTACAAGTGAGGTCTGGGGAGGGTAGAGTGTACGCAGACCTTACCCCTACCCCAAGAGGTAGAGATACTGTTTCTGATAGACCCTCGGCTCAAGCAGACGAAAAAGACAATATATTAGTACCAATACCAGAAAGCATAAAAATAATAACAGCATCATAAGTACCAGAAAATAGATAAAAACAATAACAGCAACACGTAAGAAAGGCTCGGTACTATGAAAAGTGAAAGAAAAGTGTGGACACAACAATAACAACTAGTACTCTAGGACACAACCCTATCAGACTAGCAGACTAGTTCCACTACCTCCTAACCTACAACACTTATGCTAGACCTCCACACCTTCCTATTAAGGGCCATGTCCTCGGAAATCTGAAGCCTCGCCATGTCCTGCCTGATCACCTCTCCCCAATACTTTTTGGGCCGCCCTCTACCTCTTCTCATACTCGTCAAAGCCAACCGATCACATCTCCGTACTGGAGCGTTGGGACTTCTCCTCCGCACGTGCCCGAACCATCTGAGCCTAGCTTCCCCCATCTTGTCATCCATCAGAGCCATTCCCACCTTCTCCCGAATGTCTTCATTCCTAATCTTATCCATCCTAGTGTGCCCGCACATCTAACTCAGCATCCTTATTTCTGCTACTTTCGTCTTCTGAATTTCTCATCAGTTAATAAAATGATAAATTTTAATTTTATTGTAAATAACTTCAAATTAAAAACAAAGCAACTTGATTTTCCTTCTCTGTGAAACGAATGTTGAGTTAGACAATTAACTTGCAAATGAAAGTGGAAAAAACGAATTTTCATTTTTTCCTGTAAAAACAATTGTTAATTTTAAAAATTCCTAGTATTTGATAGGACAAGGTTAGTTAAAATAAATAAGTTCTGATCGGAAAAGAGGCAAGATAACTAGAGTCCCGAGTGCAATCCCAAAAAAAATACTCTGAAAACTACATGCAAAAAGCAACAACCCTGTGTTCTTTCCTAATACCCAGCTTTATAACTATCAAATACTTTCCTATTTTTCCTGCGGCAAGTAAAAGTGATACTCTAATTACTGATGTGCATCTTTGTTGGACTCATATTGGTTGCTTTGAAAATCCAAGAAAGGGAAAAGTTCGTCGCCGTCGATTATCTGTGTTTCCGGTTTTGATCAAGGAGATAATAAGAGAAACTCTATTCGTCATCTGTTATGACCTAAGGTTGTCGGCTGAAGAAGAAAATGAAATGAAATGAATTAGAAGTAGGGTTATGATAGAAGAATAAGAGGCGACGTGACAACATCAGGGGGCGTCCAAATCACTTTAGATGTGTGGTTCAAATTACAAGTCTTATTAAGATCTAAGGGTAGAGATTGAAGGGGAATATTCTAAAACTATTACTAATAACAGATTCCTAACAGAATCAGTTAGTCAATTGCTGGTATTCCACTAACTCTCTCTCTCTTCATTCTTCTTCTCTCTCTCTATTCTCTCTCTCTCTTTCTATCCTCTAACCCAATTCTCTTCTTCTTCTACAGGATTCGATTGAAGACATTTGTAATAGCTTGAAGCATTCATTCAATACATTGTAATAGCTTAGTTGAGATAATAAAATTCCCCATTGACTTTCGCCATTCATTTTCATTATATTTTTCTATTACATTCAATATTGAAGTTCATTACAATTGGTATCATAGCTCTTTCTTAGCCCTAAACAATGACAATTACGGAGACTAGATCGAAATCTAGTGAAGAAAATATCAAAATAGTGGAGAATCAACTATAGGAGCACATGGCTTCGACGAATCAGAAATTTGAAGATCTGAGCGGTAAAATGGACCTGTTGATGGAGAAGCTTCTTCCCACTCATGATGGGATTCTAGGCAGTGGTCTGCGTGAAGGCTTGCAACTAGATAACTCCGGAACTCGAAATAGGTATGGTGATGTAGCAGAATCTTCGCATGGGAGGGGACAATTTAATCACAGGTTCGAATTTTCCTATTTTGATGGAGTTGGATCTGATCCTTGCTCATGGCTGTGAAGATGTGAGTGATATTTCCAGTATAATCATGTACTGGATCCTCAGCAAAAACTGGAACCTGCAGTGCTTCATTTGGTGGGCAAAGCTGAGGCTTGGTTTTTCTCATATCAAGTGAGCCATGGAACTATTTCCTGGAAGGATTTCAGTGAAGAAATCTGCAGAAGATTTGTTGAAGCAGATAATAGAAAATTCAACTTAATTGGTGAATTCAAAAAAATAGAACAAAAAGGTACAGTCAATGAATATCTAGAAAAATTTGAAGAACTTAAGACTTGGGTATTAATTAGAAGACCTACTATTCCAGAAGAATTCTTCTTAGAGTTCTTTGTGGAGGGTCTCAAGGAGGAAATTAGGAACACTGTGAAAATGCTCAATCCTTATACATTTATCCAAGCTGTGGAAAAGGCTAGGTTCCAGGAAAAAGTTATTGAAATACAAATTAGGAAGAGCAAGGTCACTTGGAGTAAGGGCACATTACAGAACATTAATGCTATAGTGAACAGGCCCAAAGGGAGTTGGTCTAGAGAAGGGCAGGGTAATACATCCAATACAGGAATCAAAAGGAATCATAATTTGTGTTAGAAGTGTGGGGATAAATGGGTTCCTGGCCATCAATGCAAGAATAAACAACTCAATGCAATGACAGCTAAGGAAGAGGCAGGAGAGGCAGACCAGACAAGTGACATGCCTAATGAACTGGAGTACATTGAAGACCCACAAGAGTTAGAGATGGTGGAAGAAGATGTTAGCCTCAATGCCCTGTCAGGAACAGAGGTTCCAAACACAATCACTTTGAATGTTACAACCAAAAAGAGGGTACTAACTATACTGTTAGATTCAGGAAGTACCCATAGCTTCCTATATATGGAAACTGCTAGACAAATTGGGTGTATTCTCAAAGAAACTAGGCCTATGAGAGTTACTGGGGCCAATGGGAATCAGTTGATAAGTCTTTATTCTTGTCCTATGTTTAAGTGGAAGATACAAGGGATAGAATTTGAGGACTCAGTGAGACTAATTCAATTAAGGGTTTGTGATGTGATCCTAGGAGGAGATTGGATGAAGGCTCATAACCCAGTTCTATTGGACTTTGTAGCATATAGAGTTGTGGTGTCTCACAAGGGAAAAAGAGTTGAACTTAAGGGCATGTACAACCAAGCTATGTTGCGAAGTATGTCTAGTAGCAGCATAAAACAGTTGTTCAAAAAAGGGAAGGTATTTTAGGGACATCTATTCACAGTAACATCAACAGAAGTGAAAAAGCAGGAGGTGTTACCTTCAGGATTCTCAGGAGTTCTACAGCAATACCAGGATGTGTTTGCAGAACCAACTTCATTTCCTCCTAAAATACATCATGAACATTTCACACCCCTGAAACCAGCATCAACTCCAGTCAGTATCAGGCCTTACAAGTATAACTACTTTCAGAAAAATGAGATAGAAAAGCAAGTTAAAGATATGTTAAGTAATGGTATTATACAACCTAGTCACTTTCCATTTTCATCACCTGTGCTTTTGGTTAAGAAGAAAGATGGGAGTTGGAGGTTCTGCATTGACTATAGAGAACTTAATAGAATGACTGTTAAGGATAAATTCCAATTTCATTAGTAGATGATTTACTGGATGAATTAAGTGGCTCCTATGTGTTCTCTAAGATAGACTGAGAGTAGTTATCATCAGATTAGGATGAATGAGGAAGACATCCACAAAACAACTTTTAGAACATACGTAGGACACTATGAGTTTAAGGTGATGCCATTTGGCCTTACTAATGCTCCTGCCACCTTTCAAAGTCTCATGAATCATGTGTTCCATGATTACTTGAGACAGTTTTTCTTAGTTTCTTTGATGACATTTTAGTCTACAACCCTACCATTCAGGAACACAAAGAACATTTAAGAAAGGTACTGGATGTTTTAAGAAGAGAGAAACTATATGCCAAGAGATCTAAATGTTCTTTTGATCAGGATAAGGTGGAGTATTTAGGCCATATTATTACTGGAGAGAGAGTTACTACTAACCCCTCAAAAATAGAGGCTATGGTGAATTGGCCTATACCTAGGTCAATCGAGGCATTGAGAGGATTTTTAGGTTTAACATGGTACTATAGGAGGTTTGTCAAATCATATGGAGTGATCAGTAAACCCTTGACAAACCTACTTAAAAAGAACTCTTTTCAATGGGGTCATGAAGCAGAAACAACCTTCAACAGCCTTAAACAAGCAATGACTACTGCACCTATCTTAGCATTGGCAGATTTCACCAAAATATTTGTGGTAGAAACTGATGCTTTTTCAAAGGGTATGGGAGGTTGTGCTAATGCAAGAAGGAAAAGCACTAGCATTATTCAACAAGGACTTATCCCCTAGACATTGAGGTTTGTCTACTTATGAGAAAGAGTATATGGCAGTCCTAGCAGCAGTGGACAGATGGAGACACTATTTACAAGCGGGACAGTTTATTATCAGAATTGATCATCACAGTTTGAAGTACTTATTGGAGCATAAAGTAACAACTGCTCTCCAGCAGAAAGGCTTAACTAAGTTGCTAGGATTGGATTATGAAGAACATTATAAAAAAGGGACAGAGAATAGAGTAGCTGATGCATTATCTAGAAGGGAGATAGATGACTCCAGTCTAAATACCATCACTACTGTGGAACCTACTTGGATGCAGGAGATTATCCAAAGCTACCAGAATGACCCTACAGTTGCACAGTTGACTATTGAGCTAAAAACAGTTCCTGGTAGTAAGCCACACTATACCTTATAGCAGGGAATCATAAGGTACAAGCAGAGGATATATGTAGGGAAAGGCAATCACCTCACAAATCAGATTTTTGAAGTATTACACCAGTCACCACTGGGTCGTCATGCTGGATAGATGGAAACTTACAGAAGGATTAAAGGAGTATTCTATTGGCCCAACATGAAGACTGAGGTGATAAAGAAGGTTTCAGAATGTGAAATTTGTCGAAGAATGAAAATAGAAATTGTTCTTTCTCCAGGTCTACTACAACCTCTACCCATTCCAGAAATGTCATGGAAGGACATAGCCATGGATTTCATTGAAGGACGGCCTAGGTCTGGCTGTATGGAAACTATATTGGTGGTAGTGGATTGACTAACCAAATATGGTCATTTTGTGGCCCTTAGACATCCTTATACAACACAAGATGTAGCTGAGACTTTCCTAAAGGATATCTATAAGCTACATGGATTTCCTAGGACTATTGTAACAAATAGAGATGCCATTTTTACTAGTCAATTTTGACAGCAACTTTTCAAGACTATGGGAACTAAGCTAAATATGTCTACCTCCTACCATCCCCAATCTGATAGCCAAACGAAGAGGCTCAACAGATGCTTGGAATCTTATTTGAGGTCTATGGTATTTACTAATCCTAAGCAGTGGGTAAAGTTGCTACCATTAGCAGAGTGGTGGTATAACACCAATTACCACAGTTCACTAAAGACCACCCCTTTTCAAGCCCTATATGGGTTCCCTCCTATACATATCCCTTTGGTATCCTTACCATATTCTATACATACAGAAGCAGGGTTGCTTATGGCTCTAAGGCAACAAATGCTGCAGAATTTGAAGGAAAATTTGTATCAAGCACAGGCTCGCATGAAATTCTATTCTAAAAAACGACGGTCAGATAGAAACTTGGAGGTGGGAGACTTAGTCTATCTAAAACTCCAGCCGTACAAGCAGACCTCAGTAGCAGTGAGGAGAAACTTGAAACTAAGTGCTAAGTACTATGGGTCGTATAAAATTACAAAAAAAAATAGGAGCAGTGGCTTACCGATTGGAGCTTCCATCTGGGTCTAAAATCCACCCGGTCTTTCATGTATCACAGCTCAAGAAACATGTGGGTCCAATAATCTCTCCATAGCAGCAAGCAACGATTTGTGACGAAGAAGGTCAGGTGCTGGTCCAGCCATTAGCAATCTTGCAATGACGAATGGTTAAAGTCAATAATGCAGTGGGGGTGAAGGTGCTGGTACAATGGACTAATCTGGGGAAAGAAGAGGCAACGTGGGAAGATTGGGGCTATATCAAGAGTCGATTTCCTGAATTTGTGGCTTCACTCAGACCTTGAGGACAAGGTCTTTCTTCATCGGAGGGGTATTGTTATGACCTAAGGTTGTCGGCTGAAGAAGAAAATGAAGTGAAATGAATTAGAAGTAGGGTTATGATAGAAAAATAAGAGGCGACGTGAAAACATCAGGGGCGTCCAAATCACTTCAGATGTGTGGTTCAGATTACAAGTATTATTAAGATCTAAGGGTGGAGTTTGAAGAGGAATATTTTAGAACTATTACTAATAACAGAATCAGTTGGTCAACTGCAGGTATTCCACTAAATTCTCTCTCTCTCTCTCTCTCTCTCTTCATTCTTCTTCTTCTCTCTCTCGATTCTCCCTCTCTATTTCTATGCTCTTACCCAATTCTCATCTTCTTCTACATGATTCCATCGAGGACATTTGTAATAGCTTGAAGCATTCATTCAATACACTGTAATAGCTTAGTTGAGATAATAAAATTCCCTATTGACTTCCGCCATTCATTTTCATTACATTTTTCTATTACATCCAATATTGAATTTCATTACATCATCTTCATCTATAATCGATTTTTCTCTGCCACTTTCATCAAGATTCTTGATTTCCATACACATATCAGATTTACCATTAATAAACAGAATATCAAGAAGCATAGATTATTTCTGGGCTCTGGATTAATCAAGTACAATTTACAGTTTTTTAACCAGTTTCAGTAAGCTACATGCATTTCTCCATTTGTTAACCAAAACTCAATTGCCTTGTACATATTTTTCTCCATTCATATCAGTTATTCGATTGCATTTGACGTTTGGACGAAACTGTTTCAAAAACTTCTGTTTCTTTCCGTTTATACAAAGTTCGAACTTTTTTAGAGTTCAATGATTATTGATTTTCTTTCTTGGTATTTTTTCTCTGATTTTAAGGATTATTTTTCAAAATATACTGGTTTTCATTTCCGGGTGTTTTTTCTCTTCTTTTAAAAGTGATCTCAAAAGACATAAAAGGGATTTCTTGGCTTTTAAGGGTAATTTGAAGAAGATGTTGATTTTCATTTCTGGTTTTTTTCTTCCCCTATTCTCTTCGTTCCGTGGGTATTTGCGTGTTTTGTAGGTATCACTTTTGGGAGGTGCACGTGCACAAGCAGTAGAGTAGCAACTATATGCCGGGTCCCGCAGCATCGAGAGTATACCAAGTCGAGAGTTCCAAATTCTATTCACGGAATTGGTACCTCCCGCCTCCTATTTCTCTGTCTCTTGTGTTAATTACTTTGTTTCTGTAGTATTTCGTGCTATTCTAGTCGGTCTAGTGGGCTTGTAGTTACTATTTGCTCCCTTTGTTGTTCCGTGTGGTGTTTTTTCTCCTTTTTATTTTTAGAACTTTGTAGGTATAGAGACTGTGGTTTGTAATGGCAGAGTGAGGTCATGTCCTCGGGGAGGTCGGGGAGCTCAGGGAGGTCGGGTGGTGGGGAGGGGGTAGAGCAAGGGTCAGGGGGTGGGACGGGGCCCAAAAGGGGTAAAGGGAAAAAGGTAGCCTGTAGGTTGAGAATTGGATCGTGGAATATAGGGACGTTGACGCGTAAGTCTATAGAGCTGGGAAAGATTCTCCACAAGAGGAGGGTCAATATAGCGTGTGTGCAGGAGACTAGGTGGGTAGGATCTAAGTCGAGGAATGTAGACGGGTATAAATTGTGGTTCTCCGAAGTCGTGAAGGGCAAGAACAGAGTGGGCATTTTGGTATATAGGGATCTTAGAGAGTCGGTGGTAGAGGTCAGACGGGTGAATGGCAGATTGATGGCGATTAAGGTAGTAGTTGGAGGGAACACTCTGAATGTCATTAGCATATATGCGCTGCAAACATGGTTGGACGAGGAGGTTAAGAGGTTCTTCTGGGAGGCGCTGGATGAGGTAGTGCGGGGTATTCCAACTACGGAGAAGCTATTTATAAGAGGGGATTTCAATGGTCATATTGGGTCGTCTGCTGATGGCTATGGTCAGGTGCACGGTGGCTTCGACTTTGGTGATAGGAATGGGAGTGGTATCTTACAGTTGGATTTCGCTAGAGCTTTTGAGTTGGTGATCGTGTACTCTATGTTTCCGAAGAGGGAGGAACATTTGGTTACTTTCCGGAGTATGGTGGCTAAGACTCAGATTGACTATCTCCTCATCAGGAGGTGTGATAGGGGGTTGTGCAAGGATTGAAAGGTGATCCCGAGTGAGAACCTCATAACTCAACATAGGCTCCTCGTGATGGACGTCAGTATCATGATGAAGAAGAAGAAGAGGTTTGTACGGGATCGGTCGAGGATCAGGTGGGGAGCTTTGTCTAAGGATAATGCACAGGAGTTGGAGGGTCGACTGACGAATATGGGTGCCTGGAAGAGTGGTGGGGACGCTAGCGCTATGTGGACGGTGATGGCGAACTGTATAAGGGAGGCGGCAAGAGAGGTGTTGGGAGTTTCGAAAGGTTACTCTGGCGGGAACCGAGGCGACTGGTGGTGAAATGACGTGGTCCAAGGTAAAGTGGAAGGCAAGAAAGCGGCTTACATTAAGTTAGTAGAGAGCACCGACGAGGATCAGAGGAGAGCGGACAGAGAAAGATATAAGGAGGCTAGGAAGGAGGCGAAATTAGCGGTCACAAAGTCTAAGACTGTTGCTTTTGGTCAGATTTATGAGGAACTTGTGGGCAAAGGTGACAAGAAGTTATTTCTCTTGGCCAAAGCGAGAGAGAAGAAGGCTCGCGACCTGGATCAAGTGAGGTGCATCAAGGACGAGGATAGTCGAGTATTGATGGAAGAGGCCCAAATTAGGCAAAGATGGTAGGCGTACTTTTATAAATTTCTGAATAAAGAGGGGGATGGAAACATCGCGTTAGGGAAATTGGGGTACTCCGAGAGTCACCAAGACTTTAGGTATTATAGGTGCATTAAGGTTGAGGAGGTCATGGGTGCGATGGATAAGATGAGTAGGGGCAAAGCGATCGGACCAGACGAGATTCCAGTAGAGTTTTTGAGATATGTGGGTAGAGCAGGTTTGGAGTGGCTGACTAGGTTGTTTAATGTTATCTTCATGACAAAGAGGATGCTTGATGAGTGCCGGTGGAGTACAATGGTTCCGATGTACAAGAACAACGGGGATATTTAGAATTGTAACAACTATAAGGTTATGAAGTTACAAAGTCATACCATGAAAGTCTGGGAGAGGGTGGTGGAAGGGAGGATAAGGAGGGTAGTGTCTATATCAGAAAACCAGTTCGGGTTCATGCCGGGCCGTTCTACTACGGAAGCTATCCACCTTATCAGGAGGTTGGTGGAACTATACATGGATAGGAAGAGGGATTTGCATATGGTGTTTATTGACCTAGAGACGGCGTATGACAAGGTTCCTAAGGACCTCATTTAGAGGTGTCTGGAGGTGAAAGGTGTGCTGGTGGCTTACATTAGGGTGATAAAGGATATGTATGATGGAGTTATGAATCGGGTTAGGACTGTGGGAGGTGACTCAGAGCTTTTTCCGATTGTTATGGGGTTACACCAAGGATCTGCGCTCAACCCGTTCTTATTTGCTCTAGCGATGGACGCACTGACACACCATATCCAAGGAGAGGTGCCATGGTGTATGTTGTTCGCTGATGATATAATTCTGATTGATGAGACGCAAGGCGGCGTGAATGGGAGACTAGAGGTATGGAGGCCGGCCCTGGAGTCTAAAGGTTTCAAGTTGAGTAGGACTAAGACGGAATATGTGGAATGTAAGTTTAGTGACGTTACGGCCGAGGGAAGCGGATGTGGAAGTCAGGCTTGCCTCATAAGTCATCCTCAAGAGAGAAAATTTTAAGTACTTAGGGTCAATTATCTAGGGAGATGGAGAGATCAACGGGGATGTTACGCACTGTATTGGGGTGGGGTGGATGAAATGGAGGTTAGCGTCCGGAGTCCTGTGTGACAAGAATATGCCACCGAAACTCAAAGATAAGTTCTATAGAGCGGTGGTTAGACCGACCATGTTGTATGGAGCTGAGTGTTGGCCAGTCAAGAATTCACATATCCAGAAGATGAAATTAGCAGAAATACGGATGTTGAGATGGATGTGTGGGCACACTAGGCTGGATAAGATTATGAATGAAGATATTCGGGAGAGGGTGGGCGTGGCTCCCGTAGACGACAAGTTGCGTGAAGCGCGACTTAGATGATTCGGACACGTGCGGAGGAGAAGTCTAGATGCACTGGTTAGGAGGTGTGGGCGGTTGACTTTGGCAGCTACGAGAAGAGGCAGAGGGCGGCCTAAGAAGTATTGGGATGAGGTAATCAGGCAGGACATGGCGCGACTTCAGATTTTCGAGGACATGGCTCTTGATAGGAACATGTGGAGGTCGAGCATTAGGGTGGTAGGCAACCGGGGATAGTCGAGAGTTCTTCCCTCTTTGTATCAGGTAGTTTGATAGAGTTTTGTTTAGGTTTGTTAGCGGTCTATGTTGTGTTCACATTGTTGTTTTGCATAGTTTTGTGTTATTGTCCTTTCACTTATTCGTTGTTGTTATTTTCTTTCTGGCATCTTTTGTTGTTGCATGCCTTTTCTTTTGTTTCTTTTATGATATTATTGTTTCTCTTGTTGAGTCGTGAGTCTCCAGGAAACAGCTTCTCTACCCTTTTCGGGGTAGGGGTAAGGTCTACGTACACTCTACTTTCCTCAGACCCCACTAATGAAATTTTACTGGATATATTGTTGTTGTTGTACTTTCCTATTTTTCCTAAACTCCGTTCTTTCCTAAAAAAATTAGTCTTTCCGCGTGAATTTATTTTGGACCCCTAAGTTATTTATAAAGAACCTAAACCTGAACTGTACTCTTTCATGTTCTTCTTCCATAGTAGTAGTAATTCATTCTTTCTTCTCTCTCTGTTTTCAGTGCGAATTTAAATTTTCTTTCACAATACTCCAATTCTTAGTTCTCTGTATTTTCACAGCAGAGTCAATCTCTGACTCATTGAGGGAACAGTCGCACATCATCGATCATTGAAAGATTGTTTTTTCTTGCGATTCTTGTTGTAATTTCTTTATTCATAATAGCAAATCAAAGACCGGCATGTCGATGGTATCACGGCTTCCCAGTATTCGATTTTACCCAACTGATGCAGAGTTGATCTACTTTCTGAGAAAGTTCTTGAAGGGTGAGTCTTCGCCCAGTGAATGCCCTATTCGACTTGCAGAAATCTATGGAGACCGGCCACCCTGGGAGATTTCTGATCATCCTGAAGTGAAAGTTGCCTACTTTATTTCTCCTTTGAAGAAGCGGAACGAATCAGATAAAAGATTTCGTCGAACTTGCGCCAACGGGACGTGGAAAGGCCAAACCAGCAGCGATCCTATCAAGAATGGTAAGGGCACTGTGGTGGGATTTAGAAAAAGTTTTGTTTATCGAACTAGGAGTAGTAAACATTCAAAGCAAGATAAGATTAATTGGATGATGAGAGAATATTATGTGGGGGATGATTACTTCAGGGAAAACAATATTCCTAAACAAGATACTGTTCTCTGCCGAATCAAGAAGAATATTATAACAGAGAGAAATATGAAGAATGGGGTAACTATGGAGGAACAAGAAGTTGCTCAAGTAATAGAAGCTATGTTGTGTGAACCTGACTACAATAGTACACAGTCAGCAACAATTTGCCAACAACATCAGATTATGAACGCTGAACAACAGGATAATTATTTGAGAGGACTTAACAAAGACAGCCGAATGTTGACCACTTATGACAAAGATGAAGCTACATTGGAGAATACTACAGCCTGCAGACAAGAAGAAGCATATAGTCAATCCTTCCCTGGCATTCATGAGCAATATTGTGCTGATCTAACACAGATAACAGTGGCTTCTCAGATCTTAACGCAGATAACAGACTTCTTGGAACTAGCACTAATGAATGGAATAGAAGACATTATTCCAGATGATTGGTGGCACCAATTCTACTAGGTAGACACTAGACAGGCATGTAAAAAGAGTTAACTTCTGATGTTTGTTAGACATTCTTTTTCCAACTGAAGATAAAGTTTATGTTTATTCAAATAAATTTCGTCGTTTCTTTTAAAATGCCAATTATCCAGCAAGCACATTATTATTTCCTTTTTTTTGGGGCTTATCACAGAAAGGTTTTCTAAATTAATAGTAGTAGTAGATACTAGTTTGTAATACTTAGTAATATATAGACCAAGTAGTACTGTCTAAGAATATGTAATCATGCTATATATTAGAGAAACAAATATAGCCGTTCAAGGGTTAGGAAGCATGCAATGGGGCAAGTAATATATTAGTTGGAATTAATTAATGTCCAACAAAGACTTTCAGCTAAAAGAAAACTAGGCTCCCAATAGTCTTCAATTTTGAGCTATAAGAATTAAAAACGATTCCAATATGTTTACTGGAATCGTAAGGAAAATGTAGTGAATTTCAGCTGAAAGAAAATTTGGCATTCAAAATTTAAAGAACATTATAGTCACAAATTGGGAAAATGTTTCATGCCTAATGCAAAAAGGACACGCTGGTACATAAAGTACCCAATATTCACGTAAGGGAAGAATCGCACCTCAAAGATATAATGTCAGCCACAATTTGGGAAAACGATCCATGCCTAATGCAAGTTTTGATGAATTATCTGGACATTTTTGGACTTTAGAGTTACCGTTTACGCGGAAAAATTCAAAAATAGCCAGGTACAAGTGGTAATTGTAATATAGCCATCGTTTCAAAAGTAATCAAAATTTAGCCATTTTTCATATAAAGATAAATCTGAACAAAAACACTTTTCAAAATCGAAAAATATTCCAGCATAATATGCTGGAGTTCAAATTTTTTACATGTACATGCTGAAATTTCATAATATATTGGAAGTTCATACATAAGTGCTCTAATCTCCAATATATTATGTTGGAACTTTTCGTGTGCTGGAGTTTCAACATAATATGATGGAAGTTCATACACATGTGCTCCAATCTCCAGTATATTATGTTGGAACTTTCTGTGTTGCAGCAAAACGTAGCTATTTTTCAATGACTTTGCAGACGCTGGCTATTTTTCAATTACCAGTCTGAAAGCTGGCTAGCCCGTACTATTTTAACTCGTCTACGTGGGGGCTTTTGTAGATGAGGCCCATGTAGTTAAGGCTGTCAAATTTTGGCCCAAGCCCGAATGACCTGTCCAAGGTTGGGCTGGTTATTGACCCGTCCAAAGTTGGGATGTATTGACACGCCCATTTATTGAACTCAGTCCATCTTGACCCAATTCTTCTCAATCCATTTAAAATTGGGTTAAAATTTTTATCCCATCTTGACCCAACCCATCTTATCTCAAATAACTTTTGAGCGAGTAAAATACTCAACCCATTTTGACCTGCCGAAAATCGACCCAAGCTGCCCATTTGACACTCATACATGTAATGTTGGGCTTGAAATGAAAGTGTCTTATTGATATTCCAATTGGATACCCAGACAAATTAACCCACGGGCCTTGAAGGAAGGGCCTACGTGATCTTCCGATAAGAAGAGGAGGTCATAAGAATAAGAAATAGAATGATATTTATACTATATTAAAAGCACAAAGACATAGCATACTATATTCAATCATGCCAATTTTCCCATCACCTATTTAGGATGCCCTTTGTATGTGGGCAGATAGAGGATATCTCACTTCAGTGATATGATTGCAAAAATTATGAGGAAGATAACAAGTTGGTGATAAGTGGGAATTTTGTCTACTTATTAGCACTTTTTTAGTTTTTGTTTTAGTCTAAAAGCATAGAATTGTGTTCCCGAAACTGATGAAATGTGCAAATTTGCAGGAATATTAGAAGTTGGATTCCCCAGATGAAATCAGACGCAAAAACGAGTAATTTAAACACAAGGGAATAAAAGACACAAAGCTCACAAAGTGCGGACCGCGGAATTCCAACTGTGGCCGCAAACAATGAAGAGAATCCCAGCAAGCTGCCTAGCAAACTGCGAGCCGCACAGGAATTATGCAGCCGCAAATGAAGAGTTGGATATCAACTTCAGATGGTGTGCACGTTTTCAAAGTCCAAGTCCCTCAGTGCAGCTGCAGAAGAATTGTCTTGCGGCTGCAGAAGTAAAGATGCAGACCGCCGACGATCAGATAGTGGTTGTAGTGATAAATCTGTGGACCACAGAAACATTGCCTTGCAGCCGAAGAATCCCAGCTCTTGCAAGATGAAGACTTCTGCGGACCGCACATGAAATTATGCGGCAGTAGAACCTCCAGAAGGGCATTTTTGTCTGAAATATCCAACCTTGTATAAATAGACGAGTTTCACAAAATTAGGTTAACTTTTGACATTAGCAAGTCCTGTAGCCGCTTTCTTTGCCTCTTTCAGAAGTTTTCTATATTTTGGAGTATTTTAACACAGATTTTATCATTTTAACTTTACAATATGAGTTTAATTAGTATTTCTTCTTCTATTTCTTCAGTTTCAAGCATGAGTAACTAGATTTTTACTAGGGTTGTGACCTGACCCTAGTGTGTAAACCTCATGGTTAGATAATTTAGTTCTTGTTTATGATTGTGTATTTATTATTTAGCCTTGTTCATATTTTAATTTGTGGAATTAATAGTTGCAAACATTAGTTCATGCCTATTTGACTTAGTCTCTACTTAAGAAAGAGAGACTTAGACTGGAAAAACTTGGCTAATAAGAATTTGGGTCAATCGAGAGATTGATTAACCCAATTAAAGGGTTCAACCTAGATATAGTAATAACCCGACTTGAGCTTTTATCAACTGTTCTGTGTGATACCCATTTGGGCTTGAGAAAGCCAAATTGAGCAAAACCACTCTCTGACCGAAAGGTAATACGTGGGTAATTAAGAGTTGATAGCTATAATACACCCCGATCAACGAAACAAGCATTAAGGTTTATATCCCATTAGGCAAACACCTTGGTGATAGTCATAGTACTAGGCTTTTTTACAAACTTGAAAAGCAACAAAAACAATTATCCTAGACTTATTTCTTAATTTTGCAATCTTAGTTTTAAAATAGCAATAGAACAAAATCAATTTACGGAAGTGCAAATTAAGATAGTTCAAATTCTCGCATTAGAATATATACTTCTAACTCCCATATAGCTCCCTATAGATTTGAACCCGACTCTTTGTTGGGTTACTATAATTGCAATCAACCGATTCATACCTTATATTGAGGCATGTATTGTGCATGATAGGTCAATTTTTGGCGTCGTTGTCGGGGAAGTTAAAAACAGTGTTAGCTATATATTTGAGTGTGTTTTTGGAGTATCTTATTTTTCTTCCGTGTTACTAACGTGTTGAGAAATTGTAGGTGCAACCATGGCAAACAATGAGCTCAGAAACATTGTTTTGGGGGATGTGGATGTTGAGGATGATCAAATGGATGAGGTTCCTCTTGAACCTCAAGCCAATAGATGAGGCCGAGTGCCTCAGGAAAATGTGCCCGCTCTACCCCCACCTCCACCACGAGCGGCTCCAACCTGGTGTTGTCGAATGAAGGATATGCAAGTGCAATAATACCTCCCGTATTAGGGCGGGCAACTTTTAAATAACCAACATGATGCTTACCTTTCTTGAGCAACAAGGGTTCTTCACCAGTGCTCCGGGTCAAAATACATATAATCATTTGAAGGGGTTCGTAGATACGTGTTGGGGGAGTAAACAAACAAATATCTCCGAGGATGCTTTGAGGCTAAGGCTTTTTCCCTTCTCTCTAAAGGGGAAAGCTTTAGATCGGTTGGTACGTTTTCCAAACCATTCCATTCATACTTGGGAGGAATTGGCAAAGAAATTTATTTCTAAGTACTTCTTTCCCGGGCACATGGCTATACTTCGGGATGAAATTATAGCATTCAAGCAAGAGCCTAGTGAACCACTGCACGAGATATGGGAACAATATAGAACAATGGTTAAAGAGTGTCCCAACAACGATATGATGGAGAACATGATTCAAAAACTTTCTATTAGGGGATCGACACAACCAACCAATTTGTAGTGAATCAACTTGCCGGTGGGAACTTAATGACTATGCCGTATGCAGAGGCGTGTGATAATTTAGATGAAATGCCGGACACTTCTTTGGCGTGGAAATCCCGGGCTAATGTTCCACAAGGTGATCCCAGTGTAATTCACCTTCACAAAGAGTTGCATGACCATGGGCAAGACATAGCCAAATTGACCACCACCATGAACCAATTGGCAAAGGCTCAAATTCAACAAGTACAAAACCTGAGGCAAGTCAATGCAATGGAGGGAATAAACATGATGGTGAACAAACGGAGAACAAAGGGTTCGCAAGTGCAACAAAGAGTGGACAATTTTGTGCAAGAAGATATTGTGTTTGAACAAGATGACTCTTACAATGACTAAGAAGAAGAGGTCCAATATGTGAACAACTTTCAAGGGCAAAGAAACAACTCCCAAGGCCCAAGCCAACAACAAAGGAGACCTCAAAACAATCAAGGAAATTGGAATTCTCACAACCAATGTAGTTGGAGTGGTGGAAATAATCAAAGCAATTGGAATAAAAACAACAAACAAGGAAATTGGAGTGGTGACAATAATCAAGGGAATTGGCATAGCAACAATAACCAAGGCAATTGGGGAGGAAATAATCAAGGCGGTTGGAGTAACAATCAAGGAAATCGAGGGTCGGTTTTCAAAGGCCCCCGATGTATCAACAACCAAGAAACCACCCTCCTTATGATTCCCATAGACCTTGTTCTTCCAACAATGGAAAGGGACGTATGAGAACATGTTCAAGCAAATGATGGAGAATCATACCGATTATGATGCCCAAATTACCTCACACAACACATCGATCCGCAACTTAGAAGTGGAAACGGGGAAATCTCTCAAGCTCTAAATTCTCGCCCTAAGGGAGCACTACCAAGTGATACGGTGGTGAACCAAAAAGGTGGAAAACAACACATGGCATGCCATGGCTGTTACTATAAGAAGTGGAAAAGGTGTGAATGCACCCACCTCAAGTCAAAGGCAACTTGTGGATGATGAGCAAGTGGTAAAAGAAGAAGATATCCCGAACAATGTAGTGCAAGCAAATGATAAAGTGCGGATTGATATTGATGACAATGTGGAAGAGACTTAAGAGGACGTGAACCCGTCTAGGGATCATGTTACTGACATACCAGAAATGATAGTGCAAAAGGCTAAGGCACCATTGCCTAAGCCTCCTCCGCCGTATCCTCAAGGGCTTGCCAAGATAAATGGCGATAATCAAATCCAAAAGTTCATTGACATGATGAAGAGTCTCTCAATTAATGTGCCATTTATTGAAGCCTTGTAACAAATGCCCGGTTATGCAAAGTTTATGAAGGGTTTTGTAACAAAGAAGTGGTCGATGAATTTTGAAACTATCAGTCACTTTTTAAGTAAGTGCAATTGTGCATTCAATGGCTCCTAAATTGGAATATCCCGGTGCTTTCAAAATTCCTTGTACCATTGGAAGTGCCGAGTTTGCTAAAGCTCTTTGTGATCTTGGGGAAAGTATCAATTTGATGCCCTATTCTGTTTTCAAGACTTTGGGAATTGGGAAACCAAGACCCACATCTATGAGACTATAAATGACCGATCGTACCATGAAGAGACCGTTGGGAGTGATTGAAGATGTATTGGTTCGTGTTGATAAATTCATTCTTCCGGCGGATTTTGTCATTCTTGATTGTTAAGTGGACTATGAGGTGCCGATTATTCTTGGAAGACTTTTCCTTGATACGGGGAAGGATCTTGTTGATGTGCAAGCCGGAGAGCTCACTTTCCGAGTGGGTGATGAAAAGGTGGTATTCCACGTGTGCAAATATATGTGACAACCAAATAGCAATGAAGTATATTCTTTCATGGACTTGGTGACCGATATGATTGTTGATGACACAAGTGCCACGATTAATGTGGGTGATATGTTTGAGGTCATCTTGCTCAAGATGATGACGAGATGGATGTCTTCAAGGAATGTGTGAACTCTTTACATGGGATGGGGTCGTACAACTATGGACTCTGAAAACTTTCCTTGGATCTTGAAAATAGGAAAACTCCTCCTACAAAGACGTCAATTGAAGATCCTCCTACCTTGGATTTTAAGCCATTGCCTCCACATCTTCGGTATTAATTTCTTGGCCCTTGTTACCGGTTATTCTTTCTTCATGATTGACTAACGTTCACGTTGACTCTACATTGGTGGTGCTCCACAAGAGGAAGAAGGCTATTGGGTGGACTTTGGCGGATATTCGGGGAATAAGCCCCACATTTGTATGAACAAGATTAACTTGGAGGAAGATTCCAAACCATCTATTGAACATCAAAGGAGACTCAATGAGGCTATGCAAGACGTGGTCAAAAAGGAGATTATCAAGTGGTTAGATGCTGGGGTTGTCTACCCCATTTTCAATAGTTCGTGGACTTCTCCAGTGCAATGTGTCCCAAAGAAGGTGGGCATGATGGTGGTCACCAATGATAAGAATGAGTTGATTCCCACAAGAACGGTGACCGGGTGGAGAGTGTATGGAATATCGCAAGCTAAAAAAGGTCATAAAGAAGGATCATTTTCCACTTTCCTTCCTAGACCAAATGCTTGATAGGTTGGCCGGTTGTGCTTTCTATTGCTTTCTAGATGGATATTCGGGCTACAACCAAATCCTTATTGCTTCGGAGGATCAAGAGAAAGTAACTTTTACATGTCCTTATGGTACTTTCGCCTTCAAGCGGATGCCACTTGGTCTATATAATGTACCAGTGACTTTTCAAAGGTGTATGATGGCGATCTTCACGGACATGGTAGAGGACTACCTTGAAGTTTTCATGGATGACTTCTCGGTGGTTGGGGATTCCTTTGATGATTGATCGAAAAATTTGGATAGAGTATTGGAAAGGTGTGAAGAAACGAACTTGGTGCTAAACTGGGAGAAATGCCATTTCATGGTCGAGGAAGGCATTGTTCTTGGCCAAAATATCTCAAAGAATGGCGTAGAAGTCGACAAGGAAAAGATTGAGGTGATTTCTAAACTTCCACCTCCAACTTCGGTGAAAGGAGTGCGGAGTTTCTTAGGTCACGCAGGGTTTTATTGGCGCTTCATAAAGGATTTCTCTAAAGTGGTGAACCGTTGTGCAAGCTCTTAGAGAAAGATGAAATGTTTCACTTGAATGATGATTTCATGAGATCCTTTGAATTGCTAAATCTCAAGCTGACAACCACTCCCATTATCACCGGTCCTAATTGGAGTATCCCTTTTGAGCTCATGTGCAATGCTAGTGACGTAGCAGTTGGAGCTATTTTAGGGCTACACATTAATAAGATTTTTCATCCAGACTACTATTCTAGTAGTCAACTACACTATCACGGAGAAAGATCTCCTTGCCATTATGTTTGCAATTAAGAAGTTCCGCCCGTACTTGATAGGTGAAAAGGTCGCAAGAGTTTGTTATTGACATCCAAGATTGAAAAGGGAGTGAAAATCAAGTGGAAAACCACTTGTCTCGTATAGAGGAGGAGGGGAGGCCACATGATGGCCTTGAAATTAATGACTCCTTCGTCGATGAGAAACTCTTGGCTATTTCAATGAAGGAGATGCCATGGTTCGTAGTTCTAGAAAACTTCCTTGTGTGTGGATCATCATCAAAGAAAGAAGCTCAAATGGGATTGTCAAGATAATTATTGGGATGAGCCGTACCTATTCCGAATTTGCACGAATAAGGTAATTAGAAGATGTGTACCGGAAAAAGAGCAAAGTAATATTCTTGGGGCTTGCCATTCTTCGCCTTATGGTGGTCACCATGGCGTAGCAAGAGCAATAGACAAAGTGCTAAGTTGCGGGTTCTATTGTCCCACTCTTTACAAAGATGCAAGTGATTTGGGGAACAGATGTGATGAATGTCAACGGGCCAGTGGAATCTCGAAGAAGAATGAAATGCCTCTCACTACCATTTTGGACATTGATATCTTTGATGTGTGGGGTATTGATTTCATGGGTCCTTTGTGAGTTCTTGTGGCAATACCTATATCTTGATCGCGGTTGATCTGTGTATAAATGGGTTGAGGCCATTGCTCTACCCAATAATGAAGCGAGAAGTGTGGTGTTGTTCTTGAAGAAGAATATTTTCATAAGGTTTGGTACTCCGCATGCTATCATAAGCAATGGAGGGTCTCATTTTTGCAACAAAGATTTTGACACTTTGCTTAGCAAGTATGGTGTCACTCATAAAGTTACGACTCCCTATCATACACAAGCTAGCAGTCAAGTTGAAGTCTCCAAGTGGGAGATAAAGAATCTCTTGTCCAAAACAATGAATGCTAACTGGACGGATTGGTCAAAAAATCTTGATGATGCATTATGAGCTTATCGGACTACTTTCAAAACTCCTATAGGAATGTCTCCATACTGGTTGGTGTTCGGCAAATCATATCATCTTGCGGTGGAACTTGAGCGCAAAGCCATGTGGGCTCTAAAGAAGTTGAATCTTGATTGGGATGCAGCTGCTAACTTTAGGGTTGCACATTTGAATGAGTTGGATAAGTTTCGGTACCATGCTTATACAAGTTTGTCCTTGTAAAAGGAAAGGATGAAATACCTTCATGACAAATACATTTGTAACAAAGAGTTCAAGGTGGGTGATCTTGTTTTGTTGTTCAACTCACTGTAGAGGGTATTTCCCATAAAGCTGAAATCTAAATGGAGTAGTCCATTTGAAATTGTGGGTGTGACACCTTTTGGTGCATTAAACTTGAAGAACAAAAACAATGAGGTATTCCGAGTCAATGGTCACCGGGTGAAATATTATTTTGGAAAGGTTGGTGATGGGCATGTTGTGGCAGTGACTCATTTCAAATGATGGTAATCTGCAATAATTATTTGGGAAAGGTTGGTGATGGCCATGTTGTGGAAGTGATACATTTCAAATAATGGTAATCTAGGTCGTGCCGCGACATTAAATCAGGCGCTTCTTGGGAGGCAACCCATGTTTCTTTTTCTTTTCTTTTCTTCTTTTGCAGGTAGATGTAGTCTTCTGCTAACTAGATTTGAACTTTGTTGTAGGAATGAGTGTGTTTTATAGGAAGAGTGCCTAGAAATCTGGTTAGGTATGGAACGAATTACAAACCGCAATTGTATTGTGCGGACCACACAATTTTGGTTGCTACAACAAAAGGTACTCTGCGGCCGCTCAATTGCATTGCGCACCGCACAAGTTGAAGGTGGAAAGTGTCAACTCTCTAAAGTTGATCCGTCAGAGAAATGGCCAATCTGCGGCCGCAACCTAAATTTTGCGGACGACAATTGAATCTGCAGCCACACAACAAATTATGCGGACCGCAAAACAAAAGGGCATCCGATGCCCCCAGGTAATAAAGTGCGGACCGAAATAGGAATTTTGCAGCCGCACTCAACTCCCCTTCACTTGTCAGTCACCGTGCACTATAAATAGAAGAGGCTAGGGCATTGTTCTCTTTTTTCCCTCTCTGAGCTCACAAAATTGCACTACATTGAAATTTCTGGTTAAATTATCTGCTCACAAGCCTAACAAATGTTGATCACTCTTCTCTTGCACTCATTCATATCTGGTATGCATCATTATCTTAATTAATTTCTTTTATTTTGTTAGATTTTTAGTGAAGTTTTTTACCATTTGTCTTGTTGAATATATTTGAAAAATCATGTAGGGTAAATATGTAGTGGTTAGACTCTACCATCTATTCGTAATTATTGGAATCTGCGACCGCACAAGAAATTGTGTGGTCTGCAGAAGTTAAGGTCTAGGCATTATGGTAAGGCATGGTTCTGCGACTGCAATGATAATTTCACGGACTGCACAAATGCCATTGCGGCCGTAGAATAGCTTCATATTTGATCAGAGAGTTTTCATTTTGGTGACTCTCAAGTGCGGCCGCAAGACTAATTATGCGGACCACAGAAAACTAGTTGCGACCGTAAAATAGTTGGCATATTAATGATATCTGAATTGCGGTCGTATTGAGAAATTTGCGGCCGCAATTCCAAACCCTGCAAGCATATATCTATTGTATTTTTCATTGTAATCTCCGGTATTCCTTTGCATTCATTTTGTGTTTGAGCTTGAATTGCAACTAACAATCGCCTTTGCTTGGTACAGAACATGGTTCGATCTAGAGGACGAGGTGACACTTCAAAAGGAAGGGGTGACCCTTCCCGGGACGAGCGAAGAGACCATTGCCTAGTGCCCAACAACTTGAAGTTAGAAAAAAGACAGCAGCTGGCAGAGAGATACGTATAGACCTTTCTGAGACCATTTCTTATGCCCCATCTCGGGAAGCATCATAGGGAAACTCTGCTTCGGTACATGAGCAGCCAACTATCCAATCAAGGCCACCATAGCACCTCCGAGGGTTCGGAGAGTACCAGTCAGGCTTCTGAGCCTTCCATTACAACTGACCCCCAGGCACCAGAGACATCAGTTCAGGACATCCTAGATGATGGCCGAGGGGGAGATGCTACAGTTGGCTGCCGTAAGTGGTCGAAGAAGAAAGAGGTGTGGGAGGACCGTTTTGTCAGTTTGGCATCCTGTTCTAGCTTCCGTGAGTAGTGGCCAGTGAAGTCGCTCACTCTTGAGCGATAGTAATAGTTGAGAGATCTAGAAAAGCACAACCTTGCAATTTTGAGGTAGTTTCGAAAGCGCAAGGGGTGGATGTGGTTTACCTAGAGCGTGGTGGATGCAAAGGAACACCTTGTCCGAAGTTCTACGCTAATGTGGCGCATATCAAGAAAGGGACAAAGCTGACTAAAGTGAGGAACCTCAAGATGCGTTTTGACCAACACACATTGAACACCTATTTGGGGTTTGAGGATGTCGAGCCCATAGAGTACTTAGAAAAATTTGCATTCAGGGATGCAGTTCGCCCGTGGCTAGTTGAGATTCTAGTAGCTCCTGGGCCACCACTACCATAGATCACAGCAGGGGTGTCTATTCATAGAAAAACTCTGAATTTTGAGGCAAAGGGGTGGCAGACCTTTGTATGCAGACGACTAGACCCATACCAGGATGAGACATATCTTCCGCTCCTGCGAGCAGTTCTAGTGGCTTCCATCAAGGCCAGGTACCCGATCAATGTGGATGCCGTGATGTTGGCCGATACCTCCGTAGTTGCCAGGCAAGCTGACACATCCTACTTGTATCCCAATACCATTACAGAGTATATTATGGATGCGAGGGTGGAGTCTAGAGATTTTGATATGAAGGTACAGGCAAAGAAGCCCTTCTCATGGTACTCGTTGATGGATGCATAAAACCCTAAGAGAAAGGGTCAGTCGCCTACCTCCACAGGTCAGTCTGATGAGCCATCAGTTGTAGCTATAGAGGTAATTGACATGCCATCCACTTCAGCCGAGCCTTTAGCTAGTGCAACACCTATGCCTCCACCTCCAGCCTCAGTGCCTACAACAGCCCCATTCACAGGTTCCACCCTGTCTTTGAAGCCAGTGCCAATGCCTATTGCTCCACTCTCTGGGCTGCGAGCCTCCTAGATATTGGTGAGCCTCAACAACTGGATGCAGACTGCAAAGCTGTCTGACATATCCAGTATTGTTGTAGCACAATCCTCCATCCCGGCTCCTCAATGCCCCCAACAGTGGAAGAAATATTGAAGAAGCTCCTGGACAAATAGAACACTATTATGGATACATTTGTACAACATGGGTCATTGATCGAAGAGCTAGGAAAATAAGTTAAGAAAATGAGAAAGATCTGGGCTTTCAAGAAGTCAGTGGACAAGCTCTGGAGGTTTGGTAAGTTTAATAATCAGTCTAATTATGCATACTTGGTTTATCAACCATTCAAATTCCATATTAATTAACCTCTAATTGGAAGGTTCAAGATTAAGCATAATTTTGAGCTAACTATACCTTGAAGGACATTTTTTATTTGATTACATCTTCTGTGATATTTCGTGAAATCTAAATTATTTTTATTTGTTGATTTTGTTATAGATTGATTATTAATTAATCAAAGAGATGTTTAAAGAAGTCTGATGGTTATCGTATGTATTGGGTCATGAGCAATAACAACTTAATAAGTAAATAAATTTTTTTTATTGTCAAGCACCCACACTAAGATAATGCTAAGATGATATAAAGAAATGCTAATAATAGTCCATATTTTATTCTTTTAGTGGTGATAGGAATCGCATCAATGAATATATGTCATAGTTGTATATTTTCCTTACAAGTAATAAACTTTTTAGACATCTCTTCTCATGTGATTGGGCTTACTTCTTTGTTTTATTTGAGAGTAGGTAAAATTATATAGACAATCTTTTATGGAGGTCGTTTGTATTAAATTTTCAGTATATTCATATAATGTTAGCATCAGCTTATTAGAAAACAAGAATTAGCATTTCTCTGGGTTTTTATAATGGTTAACCGATTTAATCTTAACGATCGGAGGACCCAACACACTTTTGAGAATTAATTATTTCTGCGGCGCATAATATACATTTAAAGACATTGTTCTATCTCCTCGAAAGGAGGGTGACTCAACCACTTGGGTATAGTACTCTGAAGTAGTTTAGTTTCTTTGCGTAGATACTTGGTTTATGTCTATGTTGTCTCTTTCTAGCTTACCTTTATATCATGATATATTTCAAATTCATGGTGTTGGACTTGTAGTAGTTAATATTTTATATTAAAATAATACTTAATATCTTATTCTCTTCTTAGAATGGGAGCAAGAAGCTCTCATGATGGACATCAGGATGAATACAAAGTAGCATATGTTTCCAGCAATGCACAAATTCTTGCAATACTCTATATGTCTCTGATGGCAATATGATACGTCTGGTTAATCATGTGGATGATAAGTAGTAGATGAGCAATTAGTCATATGCTCGAGTTTGATTTGGTAAATGCTTTTAAAAGAAAGGCACAATAAAATAAAATATTTACCCAGTTCTACACACGCTGGGCCTTGGGGAAGTATATATGGTTTTCCTTTTCTATGTCTCACTATTTACTAAGATAAGAACTGTTCTTTTTGTTTGTGATATGGTTATTCTAAATAATTTATTGCTATTTAGATTTTAGAGTTGCAATCACATACAAATATGCATTCATACACGGTCAAAATCATATCAGAACCCAAATTATTGGACTATAATTGTTGGGCCCCGTGCATACTCATCTAGTAACAAAAGAAAGAAGAAAAAAGTCCATCCCCTACGCTTATAATAACACTCCCAAAATCTTTAAGTTTGCCAACTTTAACTTTTTTTTTTCTTCTCGTTTTTATTTCCCATTTCTTCACTTGAGAACATCATTACATTACTCAACTTTACTTTACCTTCCTTTCTCTTTCTTTTTAAAGATAACCTTAGCCTCATTGACTGGAATATGAGACCTATTTTTTGTATTCTTTTTATGACCTATGTTTGAATTACATCAATATTCTTTTTCAGCTTCTCTTATTAAATTTTACGTGAGAGTATGTGATAAGTAGGGATTGTGACTGCTTATTAGCATCTTTTAGCTTTTGTTTTAAATCGAAAGTATTGAATTAGGTTCCAAAAACTAATGAAATTATGCAAATTGTAGGAATGCTAGAAGTTTGGTCTCCCGAGATGAAATCCGACTCAAAAAGGGTTGTTCCGAATAACAAGGCAATAAAGGGCGTAGAAGCACAAATGTGTGGTCCATAAAAGAAATTGCGGACTGTAAAATTCCATATGCGACCGCAAACTAAGAAGAAAAATCTAATAGAACTTCCAGAAATGTGCTAACCACACATGAATTGTGCGGCCGCAGAACTGGGCTTAAGAGTCAAATATCATGGAGTATGCAAAAAGACCAGGTTCAGGAGCCTTTATGAAGTGCGGACTGCACATTGTGCGGCCGTATAAGATTGCCTCGCGGCCGCAGTCCAGAAATGTGCGGCCGCAGAAGATTGCCTCGCGACCGCAGAACTCACCTTCCTGCCAACTGAAGAAATTTGCGGCCGCAAAACCTCCCGAGGTTTAGCCCGTAATTTTTAGCCCCGTATAAATAGACAAGTTTCACAAAATTAGGTCAAATTTGAACATACAAAGCTGTTATAGCCGTTTCTCCTTGCTATTTTAGGAAGTTTTAGCTTATTTGAGTATTTTTAACATTAGATTTCATCTCTTCCCTAATGAGTACAATTAGCTTTTCATCTTTATTTTCTTCAAATCCAATTATGAGTAGTTAGATTTTTACTTGGGTTGTGACACAACCCAGTGTGTAAACCTTATGGGTGATTAATTTTATGATTATTTATGATTGGGTGTTGATTATTTAGCTTAGTTCATGCTTCAATTTCATAATTAATGGTTGCAAATATTGATTTATGTCTAGTTGACTTAGTCTCTACTTGGGAAGAGGGACCTAGTCTAGAATAACTTAGCTAACAAGAAATTGGGTTAATTGAGAGATTGATTAACCTAATTAAAAGGTTCAAACTAGAGATAGAAAAAACCCGACTTGAGATCTTATAAATTGTTTGTCATGATCCAAATTCTCCCTTCGTGAATTTGTCGTCACTTGAAGAGCCACCTACCTTGGAGTTTAATCCATTGCCTCCACATCTTCGGTATGAATTTTTTGTCCCTTGTTACCGGTTATTCTTTCTACATGTTTGACTAATGTGCACGTTGCCTCTACATTGGCGGCGCTCCACAAGAGGAAGAAGGCTATTGGGTGGACTTTGACGGATATTCGAGGAATAAGCCCCATATTTTGCATGCACAAGATTAACATGGAGGAAGATTCCAAACCATCTATTGAACATCAAAAGAGACTCAATGAGGCTATGCAAGACATGGTCAAAAAGGAGGTTATCAAGTGGTTGGTTGTCGGGGTTGTCTACCCCATTTCCGATAGTTCATGGACTTCTCCAGTGCAATGTGTCCCAAAGAAGGTGGGCATGACGGTGGTCACCAATGATAAGAATGAGTTGATTCCACAAGAACGGTGACCGGGTGGAGAGTGTGTATGGACTATCGCAAGCTAAATAAAGTCACAAGGAAGGATAATTTTCCACTTCCCTTCCTTGACTAAATGCTTGATAGGTTGGACAGTCGAGCTTTGTATTGCTTTCTAGATGGATATTCGGGCTACAACCAAATCCTTATTGCTCCGGAGGATCAAGAGAAAATAACTTTTACATGTCCTTATGGTACTTTCGCCTTGAAGCGGATGTCGTTTGGTCTATGTAACGCACCGGTGACTTTTCAAAGGTGTATGATGGAGATCTTCATGGACATAGTAGAGGACTACCTTGAAGTTTTCATGGATGACTTCTCGGTGGTTGGGGATTCCATTGATGATTGATTGGCAAATTTGGATAGAGTATTGAAAAGGTGTGAAGAAACGAACTTGGTGCTAAACTGGGAGAAATGCCATTTCATGGTCGAGGAAGGCATTGTAATTGGCAATAATATCTCAAAGAATGGCGTAGAAGTCGACAAGGCAAAGATTGAGGTGATTTCTAAACTTCCACCTCCAACTTCGGTGAAAGGCGTGCGGAGTTTCTTAGGTCACGCGGGGGTTTTATTGGCGCTTCATAAAGGATTTCTCTAAAGTGGTGAACCCGTTGTGCAAGCTTTTAGAGAAAGATGCAATGTTTCACTTGAATGATGATTGCATAAGAGCCTTTGAATTGCTAAAGTTCAAGTTGACAACCACTCCTATTATCACCGGTCCTAATTGGAGTATCCCTTTTGAGCTCATGTGCGATGCTAGTGAAGTAACAGTTGGGGCTGTTTTGGGGCAGCACATTAATAAGATTTTCATCCAGAATACTATGCTAGTAGTCAACTACACTATTACAGAGAAAGATCTCCTTGCCATTGTGTTTGCAATTAAGAAGTTCCGCCCGTACTTGATGGGTGCAAAGGCTGCAAGAGTTTGATATTGACATCCAAGATTGAAAAGGGAGTGAAAATCAAGTGGCGGAGCACTTGTCTCGTTTGGAGGAGGAGGGGAGGTTGCATGATGGCCTTGAAATCAATGACTCCTTCCCCGATGAGCAACTCTTGGCTATTTCAACGAAAGAGATGCCATGGTTCGTATTTCTAGCAAACTTCCTTGTGTGTGGAATCATCATCAAAGAAAGAACCTCAAAGGGGATTGTCAAGATTATTATTGGGATGAGCCATACCTATTCCGAATTTGCACGAATAGGGTAATTAGAAGATGTGTACCGGAAAAAGAGAAAAGTAATATTCTTGGGGCTTTCCATTCTTCGCCTAATGGTGGTCACCATGAAGGAGCAAGAACAACGGGCGAAGTTCTAAGTTGCAGGTTCTATTGTCCCACTCTTTACAAAGATGCAAGCGATGTGGTGAAAAGATGTGATGAATGTCAACGGGCCGGTGGAATCTCGAAGAAGAATGAAATGCCTCTCACTACCATTTTGGACATTGATATATTTGATGTGTGGGGTATTGATTTCATGGGCCCTTTGTGAGTTCTTGTGGCAATACCTATATCTTGGTCGCGGTTGATCTGTGTCTAAATGGGTTGAGGCCATTGCTCTACCCAACAATTAAGCGAGAAGTGTGGTGTTGTTCTTGAAGAAGAATATTTTCAGAAGGTTTAGTACTCCGAGTGCTATCATAAGCGATGGGGGGTCGCATTTCTGCAACAAGGATTTTGACACTTTGCTTAGCAAGTAGGTGTCACTCATAAAGTTACGACTCCCTATCATACACAAGCTAGCGGTCAAGTGGAAATCTCCAACCGAGAGATAAAGAATATCTTGTCCAAAATAATGAATGCTAACCAGACGGATTGGTCAAAGAAGCTTAATGATGCATTATGAGCTTTTGACTACTTTCAAAACTCCTATAGGAATGTCTCCATACCGATTGGTGTTCGGCAAAGCTTTTCATCTTCTGGTGGAACTTGAGCACAAAGCCATGTGGGCTCTAAAGAAGTTGAATCTTGATTAGGATGCAACAGATAACTTAAGGTTTGTCTTGAAGAACAAAACAATGAGGTATTCCGAGTCAATGGCCACCGAGTGAATCACTATTTGGGAAAGGTTGGTGATGGAAACATTGTGACAGTGATTCATTTCAAATGATTGTAATCTACAAGAATTATTTGGGAAAGGTTGGTGATGGCCATGTTGTGGCAGTGATTCATTTCAAATAATGGTAATCTACATCGTGCCGCGACGTTAAATCAGGCGCTTCTTGGGAGGCAACCCATGTTTCTTTTTTTTTTCTTTTCTTCTTTCTGTAGGTAGATGTAGTCTTGTGCTAATTGGATTTGAAGCTTGTTGTAGGAATAAGTGTATTTTATAGGAATAGAGCCCATAAATCTGGTTAGGTGTGGAACAAATTGCGGACCGCACAATTTTGTTTGCTACAACAAAAGGTACGTTACGGTCGTTTAATTGCGTTCCGGTCCACACAAGTTGAAGGTGGAAAATGTCAACTCTCTAAAGTTGGTCCGTCAGAGAAATGGCCAATCTACGACCGCAACCTAAATTTTGCAAACGAAAATTGAATCTGCAGCCGCACAACAAATTATGCAGACCACAAAACAAAAGGGTATCTGATGCCCCCAGGTAACAAAGTGCAGACCGAAATAGGAATTTTGTGGCTGTAATCAACTCCCCTTCATTTGTCAGACACCGTGCACTATAAATAGAAGAGTCTAGGGCATTTTTCCCTTTGTTCCCTCTCTGAGCTCACAAAATTGCACTACATTTAAATTTCGTGTTAAATTTTCTGCTCACAAGCCTAACAACTGTTGATCACTCATATATTGCACTCATTCATATCTGGTATGCATCATTATCTTGATTAATTTATTTTAATTTTTTTAGTTTTTTAATGAAATTTTGGACCATTTTTCTTGTTGAATCTATTTTAACAACAATGTGGGGTAAATATATAGTGGGTAGACTGTACCATCTGTTCCTAATTATTGGAATCTGTGGCCGCACAAGAAATTGTGTGGTCTGCAGAAGTTAAGGTCTAGGCACTATGGTAAGGCATGGTTCTGCGGACGCAATGCTAATTTTGCGGACCGCAGAAATCCCATTGCAGCCGCAGAATAGCTTAATATCTGTGATAAGAGAGTAGTCATTTTGGTGACTCTCAAGTGCGGCCGCAAGACTAATTATGTGGACCGCAGAAAACTGGTCGCGACCGTAAAATAGCCAACTCTCTGTCATCAGAGAGTTGGCATAATGGTGATGTCTGAATTGCGGTCGTAATGAGAAATTTGCGGACCACAATCCATTTTTGCGGTCGCAAATGGAAAATTGTGCGGTCCGCAATGCCCATTCTGTGGACCGCAATTCCCTACCCTACAATTATATTTCTACTGTATTTTTCACTGTAATCTCTGGTATGCCTTTGCATTCGTTCTGTATATGATCTTGAATTGCAACTAACAATCGCCTTTGCTTTGTAAAGAACATGGTTCAATCTAGAGGACGAGGTGACACTTCAAAAGGAAGGGGTGACCCTTCCCGGGACGAGGGAAGAGACCATTGCCTAGTGCCCAACAGCTTGAAGTCAGAAAAAAGTTAGCAGTTGGCAGAGAGATAGGTATAGACCTTTCTGAGACCATTTCTTATGCCCCATCTTGGGAAGCATCATAGGGCAACTCTGCTTCTGTACATGAGCAGCCAACTTTCCAATAAAGGTCAGCATAGCACCTTCGAGGGTTCAGAGAATACCAGTCAGGCTTCTAAGCCTTCCATTACAACTGACCCCCAGGCACCAGAGACATCGGTTCAGGACATCCTAGATGATGGCCGAGGGAGAGATGCTACAGTTTTCGGCCTTAAGCGGCCGAAGAAGAAAGAGGTGTGGGAGGACAGTTTCGTCAGTCTGGCAGCCTTTTATAGCTTCCATGAGTGGTGTCCAACGAGGTCACTCACTTTTGCGCGATAGTCGCAGTTGAGAGATCTAGAAAAGTACAAGCCCTTGCAGTTTTAAGTTAGTTTCGATAGTGCAAGGGTTGGATGTGATTTACCTAGAGCGTGGTGGATGCAATGGAACACCTTGTCCGAAGTTCTATGCTAATGTGGCACATATCAAGAAAGGGACAAAGCTAACTAAAATGAGGAACCTCAAGGTGCATTTTGACCAACACACATTGAACACCTATTTGGTGTTTGAGGATGTCGAGACCATAGAGTACTTAGAAAAATTTGCACTCCGGGATGCAGTTCGCCTGTGGCTAGCTGAGATTCTAGCAGTTCCTGGGCCACCACCACCATAGATCACAGCAGGGGTGTCTATTCATAGAAACAGTCGATTAGACCATGCGAGAATAAGACATATCTTCCGCTCCCGCGAGCAGTTCTAGTGGCTTCCATTAAGGCCGGGTACCCGATCAATGTGGGTGCCGTGATGTTGGCCGACATCTCCGTAGTTGCCAGGCAAGCTGAAACATCCTACCCGTATCCCAACACCATTATGGAGTATATTACGGATGCGAGGGTGGAGTCTAGATATTTTGATACGAAGGTACAGGCGAAGAAGCCCTTCTCATGGTACTCGTTGATGGATGCACAAAATCCTAAGAGAAAAGGTTAGTCGTCTACCACCACATGCCAGTCTGATGAGCCATTAGTGGTAGCTATAGAGGCAATTGACATGCCATCCACTTCAGCCGAGCCTTTAGCTAGTGCAACACCTATGCCTCCGCCTCCAACCTCAGTGCCTACAACAATCCCTGCCATAGGTTCTCCTACTGCTCCACCCTTTGGGCTGCGAGTCTCCTAGATATCGGCGAGCCTTAACAACTGGATGCAGACAACTAGTGCAAATCTGTCTGACATATCCAGTATTGTTGCAGCACAATCCTCCATCCCAGCACCTCAATGCCCCCAACACTGGAAGAAACATTGAAGAAGCTCCTGGACAACTAGAACACTATTATGGATACACTTGTACAAGATGGGTCAGTGATCGAAGAGCTAGGAAAAGAAGTTAACAAAATGATAAAGACCCAGGCTTTCAAGAAGTTAGTGACAAGCTCTGGAGGCCCGGTTACCAATCTTGCGGCGGCCGGAGATATTCCATTCGATAAGTTGATAAACCCAATCCAGGCCCAGATCCCACAGCACCAGTTGGCAAGTCTGAGGAGCCAGACTATGCTGCTGACACTGCTGAGGTAGTGCGTCAAATGTTCACCAACCCAGTCTCTCCCAGAGTTGAGGACGATGAGATCCAGTTGGAGGAGACTGAGGGTGGTGATGCTGCCATGGACACAGAGATGGACAAGGAGCCATAGGGAGTTTTCTTCACATTTACCCTTACTTTACTCTTATTTTGTTAACCATTGGGGACAATGCTTTTTTTTTTATTCGGGTGGGGGGGGGNTTTTTTTTTGGGGGGGGGGGGGGGGGGGATTTGATCTGATTTGATGATTCTGAGACAATTGGTTTGTAATAACTGACATCATTTTCTTCTTTTTCCTTAGTCTGTATATATTCTCTATTTTCTTCTCTCATTATGTATATATCTTTTTTTATTACGTATATTCGTATTGCTTTCGATAGTTTTTGCTTGTAGCTTCTTTATGATTATTTCTTTTACTAGTTAGTGTTTAATTTAGTAGTTTCTTTTCTATTTAGTAACTTCTTTTTGAATTAGTAGTTTTTCGGTTTAGTAGCTTCTTTTTATATTTTAGTGGATAATAAGCCTTTGGTTTTCTTATGCCACAGTTCTTTCTAAAGGTAGTTTTTTGTGTGAACCGGGTGACTCCTCCCAACGATGGATGGCGTGGCGACCTTCTTAAGAGATTGAGTTCATTTTTGGTGTGTAGGTAATAATAGTAGTAGTAATGAATAAAAAAAATACCTAAATAAGTCATGCTTGAATAGTCATACATGCTTCACTTGGTACCAACACACTTAACTACGTGCTTATGGTTAGAAACAAGGATTTTGAAAGAAATAACTCTAGTTAGTGACTTTGTGACTCTTGTTTTGACTTAGATAATCATTGAGTGGTTTAATCGAACCAAAGTGATTTTCAATCTTGAATGTGGTCGTTGTGGGACCTCAATTCTATCCTCTTCAACAATCCAGTTGTGTAAGGAGTGAGATGTTTTGTTGCTAGTCCAAGTTCCTGTGCGAATGGTCTAGAACGTACCCTGAATGTGTTTCAAGGCGAAATCTTAAGTTTTGCTTGGATTGAGAAGTGATTGTAGGCTTTCCTTGACCCGCTTGAATTTTTCCATTGCCAACCAATATTTTTATCCCTAGTCAACCCATTTGAGCCTCAAGCCTTTCTCATTTGATAACCGTGTTACAAGCCTTTTACCCGTTTGGTCGTGACTCTCTCTTGGCACCCGAGTTTTCCTTAACACTCTTGTGAGACAATTGGATAAAAACTTAAGTTTGTTGGAGAGGCGAGGAACTTAACACTCTTGTGAGACAATTGGATAAAAACATAACTTTGGGGGAGAGGCGAGGAACTTGAAAGAGGTATCAAAGCACAAAAAAAAGAAGAGAAAAGAAATGATGAGAAGGAAAGGCAAGAAAAGGAAAAAAAAAAAAAAGAGAAATGCAAAAGAAAGTGAATAAGCGGAGGAGTTGAAGGGATTCAAAGAAAAGTAATGATACAAAGCATAGAGAAATCAAAGAGGGAGAAAATTAATGTCATGATCAAGAAAGAGTGATGTTAAGTCTCTCTAGTTCCCCAAGGAAAAGAAAGTGCCTCAAAGAATTGGCAAAGCATGAGTCGAAAATTAAAAACAAAATAGAGTGCTTAAGGAAAGGTGAACCCACTCAAGCATAGTGTATCCAACCCTAGTCCAAAAACCTTCATTACATCCCGAAAAATCCCTACGTGATTTCAAGCCGAGTGAGCTTATATTAATGGAGATCTACATGAGGGGCAAGACTATGGTACTTGAAGCCGTACTTGCGACATTCTCTTGAGAGAGATGAGTGGACCTTTTGCAAATCTTTGGATTGAGTGCTAAAATTATTAAGTGAGCTAAGAAAACAGAGAGTAAAGGAGGAGGAGTTTGGGATCCATAATGACCTACCTGAGAGAGAGAGCGCTTCCTTGATGAATAAAATCAACTCTTGATGCTCAAGTGTCACATTAGAACTATATGTGCATAAAATGTTAACTTGTCGCCTTGTTGATAATACATAAGTTGTGTGGGTAATTGTAGTTCCCAACTGATGTGTGAATGGCTCACCTTTGATTGACTGAAATGACCCTTAACTTGTGGAGGTGAGAACTATTTTATTTGCTTGAGGATGAGCAAAAACTTAAGTTTGGGGGAGTTGATAAGTGGGGATTTTGTGTACTTATTAGCACCTTTTAGCTTTTGTTTTAGTCTAACAGTGTTGAATTGTGTTTCCAAAACTAATGAAATATAAGAAATTGCAGGAATGTTGGAAGTTGGACTTCCGAGATGAAATCCGATGTAAAAAGGAGTAATTTAAACACAAGACAATAAAAGGCACAAAAGCTCACAAAGTGCAGAGCGCACAATTCCATCTGCGGACGCAAATAATGAAGAAAATCCCAGTAGGCTTCCTAGCAAACTGCGGACCGCAGAGGAATTGTGCGGCCACAAATGAAGTTGGAGATCAACTTCAGAATGTGTGCAAGTTTTCAAAGTCCAAGTCCCTTAGAATTGTGGACCACACAAGAATTGTGCGGCCACATAAGAAGTGCCTTGCGGCCGCAGAAGTAAAGATGCGAACTGCGGACCGCAGAAACATTGCCTTGCCGCCGCAGTTGAGAATTGTGCAGCCGCAGAACCAGCTCCTACAAGATGAAGACTTCTGCAGACCGCACATGAAATTGTGTGGCCGCAGAACCTCCCGAAGGGAATTTTTTCCGAAATTTCTAGCTTTGTATAAATAGACGAGTTTCACAAAATTAGGTTAACTTTTGACATCAGTAAGTCCTGTAGCCATTTTTCTTTGCCTCTTTTGGAAGTTTTCTATATTTTGGAGTATTTTAACATAGATTTTATCATTTCAAAATTTACAATATGAGTTTAATTAGTATTTCTTCCTTTATGTCTTCAATTTCAAGCATGAGTAGCTAGATTCTTACTAGGGTTATGACTCAACCCTAGTGTGTAAACCTCATGGGTATCTAATTTAGTGCTTGTTTATAATTGGGTGTTTATTATTTAGCATTGTTCATGTTTTAATTAGTGGAATTAATGGTTGCAAGCACTAATTCATACATATTTGACTTAGTCTCTACTTGATAAAGAGAGACTTAGTCTAGGAAAACTTGGCTAACAAGAATTTGGGTTAATTGAGAGATTGATTAACCCAATTAAAGAGTTCAACTTAGAGATAGTAATAACCCGACTTGAGCTTTTATCAATCGTTCTGTGTGATATCCATTTGGTCTTGAGAAAGCTAAATTGGGCAAAACCGCTCTCTGACCGAGAGGTACGGAGTGGGTAATTGAGAGTTGATAGCTATAATACACCCTAATCAACGAAACAAGCATTAAGGTTTATATCCATAGGAAAACACCTAGGTGATGGTCATAGTTGTAGGCTTTTTTACAAACTTGAAAAACAAAAAAAAAATAATTATCCTATTCTTATTTCTTAATTTTGCATTCTTAGTTTTAAAATAGCAATAGAAACAAAACCAATTTGTGGAAGTGCAAAAATTAAGATAGTTCAAATTTACGCATTAAAATATATACTTTTAACTCCAATATAGCTTCCTATGGATTCGATCCCGACTCTTTGTTGGGTTACTGTAATTGTAATAGACCGATTCATACCTTGTTTTGAGGTGTATATTGTGGCCGATAGGTCAGTTGACATGGTAAGTTGCTATCTGTTGGTGGTAGAGCAACTCTTATCAAACATGTCTTACTGTCTCAACCTATCTACTTGCTTTCTGCCATAGAACCGCCTAAAACTGTTTTTAAGCAATTAGAAAGTTATATGGCCAAATTTTTCTGGGGGTCTATAGTTGGGAAAAAAGAATATCATTGGAGTTCTTGGGATAATTTGTGCTATCGAGTAGAGGAGGGAGGCTTGGGGTTCAGGAGGTTGGTTGATGTTAGTAATAGTTTAACTAAGAAAAGGTGGTGGCGATTTAGAATTTGCAATACGTTATGGTCTAACTTCCTTCAAGCTAAATATTTCAGCAACTCTCTCCTACAATGTTAAACCAAATCATTCTCGCTTGGAATAATTTGATAAAGATGAGACAGAAGATGGAAGAGCTACTACTATGGAGGATCAACTCAGGCTTTTATGGTGGGATAATTGGTCAGAAATGAGTGCTATTGCTCAGATTATCCATTTGCAGGAACCACCAGGCAGTCAAGTTGTCATCGATTTAATCGTTAATAATAGCTGAAACATATCTAATTTACATCTTCTTGAATTTTGTTCGAACAGATCTTGTGAATTTCCATTGGTAACCATAACTCTGTTGATCTCCCTGTGTGGAAGCCAAATAGTTGTGGTAGCTTTACTACTTAGTTGACTTGGAATTGTATTAGGCAGAGAAAGGATATAGTTATGTCTCTGAAAAGAATTTGGCATAGATATTTGCCTTTTAAAATGTCCTTTTTGATTTGGAGAATCTTAAAAGATAAACTGCCTTTTGACGACACTATTATGAGATTTGGTCATACTTTGTATCCAAATGCTTCAGTTGTCTTGACTCTCAGAAGGAAACACATCATCATACTTTTATTGGTGGCATCTCACATATGAAATATTTTGGAGGTCCTTTGGGGATCAGATGAAATGATATTCCTATTGTTACAATGATACAGAGATTGTGGGATCTTAAACCTAAGAACAGTGTTCATCAAACTATCTTGCAAGTTACTCTTGTGGTTATGTTTCACTAATTCAACAGATAAAGCATGAAACAAGTTAAATATCACTAACCCACAAACAAGAAAACCCTACAATTAGAGACCCATAAGATACCCACATTAGGGTTGGCTCACAACCCTAGCTAATGGGTCTAGCTACTCATAATCAAAATGGAAATCAAACGAGTAGATGAAATTATAGCCATAAATGGTAAATACAAAGACAGAATCTAAGATTATAAGCTAAAGCTACTCTAAAATTACTCAAAAATAAAAAAGGTTTCTATTCACGAGCTCCCTGAAACATAATAATGACCTAAAAATGTGAAAAAGAACTATTTATACACAGCTAAAATTACTAGACAAAAATGCCTCTACGGAGGTTCCGCTCTTAGCGAAAAAACAAGCGCCCCGGCAGATTAACTTCCGCGGCCGCGCAATTACAAGCGCTGACCGCGCTTCTTCAAACTTGGACTTCATGTGGCCCCTCTGAACTTTGATTCCGCTCCCAGCGGAATTCTGATCGCTTCAGCGGTAAGAAATAGCGCGGCGGCACAAAATAAGCGCTGACCGCGCAAAATAAGCGCTGACCGCATTCTTGTGTTTGGCCCAAGTTACTAGCTCTCTGATTCTCCAGTACCGGTCTCAGCGAAATTTTCGCCGCGGCCGCGCTTTTGCGACGCTGTCAATGGCTCCAATTGAGCCCAAAATCCAACTCTCTGAACCTAGTTCTGCGACCGCCCACTGTATTCCGCCTCAGCGGAAAGGCCTACACTACAACGTAAAAGTGGCGTTGTCAACGCTTCTGTTGAGATCATGGCTTATGCAAACTTGACTCCTTTTTTAAGTTTGTTTTGGCCTCTTTGCCTCATTTTGACCCAAAACCTGCAAGTAAGCACCTTGAGTTAGTTTTTGGAAATACCTTAGCGCATTTTTGCCCCAAAACCTAAGGTAAAGAGAGTAAATAGTAGGTCAAAATCCCTAGTTATCACTTACACAGCAGCTTGCAGTAGCAGCTTACACAACAGTTTCCTTTCTTCTATAAATAAAGGAGATTTCAGTTCATTATGTGCATCATTTGAAATTGAATAATATATCAATCTCTCTATACTTGTCTTCGATTTATTTACTTTACGGTCTTTATTTTATAACATTATAGTATTTATTTAAATTTTAAAGTATTTACTACATTTAAGACTACGGACTATCCAAATAGAGCTAGCCATTAAAATATATATTGTACAATACTCTCGGAATAAGGTCACTCAATAATAGAAGAAAAAAAATTCAAAAGTTATTACGTAAAGTATACTTTTAGAATATCAGAAAAACCACAACATGAAAAGTAAACAAAAAGTAACTCTTTTTGCTCTTACATAATAACCCAATTTTTTTCTGTCTCGATTAAGGAGAAAAATATATGGTCAGTTCCCTGTTAGTGTTTCTTAAAGTTAAACTTCAAAAAAATTAAATGCAGAAATTTATTTTACTCGTACGTATCTATATACCAAAGATTGTAATTCTAACTTGGACTTGGATTCCATACTTGATTTGGATGCTACGACTAATAAACTAATTTTACGTTTTTGTATATTAAATGATAAAATTCAATTAACACTTTAAGGCTATTTTGGTCTTCCAATATTGTGAACAACTAATTTTTGACCACACTCAAATTTTATATTATTTTAGTGTAAATATTCCTTTTAGGCCTAATATTAATGTTTTAAGTTTTTATCTTACACTT
>ML323574.1:0-24444 GCA_005239505.1 Nicotiana paniculata | reverse complement strand
TATTTATATGCCTCCTTAAAAAGCGTGTGCCCGTACACTTTGGACGAAGATTTAAGATTATACAACAATTCTTACAGTTTACTTTGTAAACTTCTTCATTTTCTTCTACCACATCAAAGTGTTCCCAAAAATATGAGCGCACTCTAGAATCACGGGGCTTGATTTAACTTGAATGAGAGAAATTGAGATTGAGAAATGAGAGATGAGTGAAGAAATGAAGAAGAGGGGGGTGTATTTATAATTTTAGAAAAGATTAATTTTATAAATTGAAAAAGTGTTAATTTTTTTTAAAAAAGGGCCAAAAAAGGGCCATTTGTGCAAATCTGCCGTTGGGCAACGACTCCCTGCCAAGGTGACCATTGCCAACGGATAAGTGGGGCCCAAACATTTACAAAACAACAACAAAAAAAAAAATTATAGATGTTGTACCGGGCCGGTCCGGTTAAACTGGTAAAGTGTACTGTTCACTTTGACCGGTAAAAAAAAATTAAACGGACCAACCCCCTCTACCCCTCCTACCCAGCCCCACCCGACCCCCTACATGCCGGGCCGGTCCGGTTCCGGTTACAACCGAACTGGGCCGGTCCGGTTCCGGGTAGGCCGGGCCCGTTAGACACCTTTAGTACACCCCAACGCCTCCTTATGGACCCGCCGAACGGCACCATAACGGCGCGTCTGGAAGGTCGAAACACTCCCACTGCTATTGGCGAGCCCTAATATTGAAACAATTGACGGAACGACATCGTATGCCGCAAAAATCACGACTGCCCCACAAGCCATGAATTTACCAATTCCATCTTCAAACCCTAATCACCAAGATCGTGAATCAGTAGTGGCAGAGCAAACCACTCACAATGGAATGCCAACAGTAATCGTTAAGGCTTCCGATTACTATGGTATTATGGCAGCTAAATGTATAGATTCACGATTGTTGGCAGATTTCTCAAACCAAGCCTCAAATTGATCGACTTAGATCCAAATTCATGGAGTTAATTTCAGTTATGGGTTCTGTCAAAATTGGGGTGTATGACATTTATAACGTTTTTCTAGATTTCACTAATGAAGAAGATTTCAACACAGTTTGGTACAACCGTGTGATTGAAATTGACGGAAGCAAATATGGCTCCAAAAATGGCCACCAGAATTTAAACCAGATGAATATTTGCCAATTGCGCCGATATGGGTTCTACTTTCGGTCTTCCTTTCCATATGCACACATGGATCTATATCAAACAAGTAGTTAGCTCAGTCGGCACATCTTTGGAAATGGATTTGGCGGCAAGGGGCAAGACGAGACCTAGCATGGCCAAAGTCGGGGTTGAAATAGACCTTCTAAAGCCCCTACCTGAAATGGTTTATGTCGGTCAAATCTATGATAACTCTCCTCAAACTGGATTTGTGCAAACGCTGGAATATGAAGGCATTCCTAAATATTGTAAGTTCTGTAAAAATTTTTTGGGTCATATGATGGTCAATTGTAGAGCATTGGAAAGAGAAAAGTCTTCTGAGGCTAGAGAAGAGGAAGCAAAAAAAGGAAAAGATGTATCTGAAATTGATAAGGATTTAGATCATGCAAATGATCAAACAAGGTAATACTGAAGAGCTAGTGAGGACAAGACAAAGCAACGCTATTAAAGGTACCAATAACAGTTGAAATGGAAGCACTATGAACAAAGATACTAGACATACTAAGACTCATGTCAAGGACAAACAGCAGGAGGTGCAGACTATTAGAGTTAGAACCAACAAAACGAAAAAGGCTGGAAAACAGAAGAAACTCCCTAAAAAGAAAGCTAAAGTTACCTTCAAGTCGATACTCAATCAGATTGGCGATAAAAAGAAATGTAAGAAAGATGATATGGGTAAATGGGCTAACTCTATTCAAGTTCAAATCTCTGGCGAGGTGTAGAATGAAGCTGACAATTTCAAGAGCCAAGAATTACAAGATGAAAAGGAGGCCAATGGGAATGAGAGCAAGCAGAAAGATCTGGAAAATCATAGCAATGCCCAAAGAAATGAATCAGAGAAAAGTATTTCCCACAATACCAAGGATGTGGTGCAGGAATCCACAAATATACAAGAAGAAAAGAGCAATAATGAAGATTGGAACAATCACAACATCATCAACAGACAAGAGAACAATGAAGGCTCAGAGAACATAGAATCATAAATCAAAGCATTGCCAGGAATAAACTTAGTCATGGACCTGGATGCAGGACCAGTGGCAGAGCGATCCATAAGAGATCCAAAAGAGAAGGGACCACAAAATTACATTGACGTCATCTCCCCTAACAAGGTTACAGTGCAAATTCCTGAAGATCAACTACGGACGACACATCAAAATTATGGAGATAATGATGGATTTTCCCCATTTAAAAATGGAAAAGGCAAAAACAAAAAGAATGGAAAAAAGCACAGAGAAAAATCTGCCTCCTCTACAGTGGGAGGTGAAAAAAATAAATCTTCCCTCTAATTCCATGCTTAGTGTCATTTTTTGGAATATTAGAGGATTTAAATCAAAAAAAGGAATTGTCCGACTCAAAAAGCTTTTTACCATCAATAAGGTGGATCTTGTAGCTATTATGGAGCCTTTCTTGACTATGAACAATATCAACAGATACATGAGGTACCTTGGGTACCAATATAGTGTGTCTAATGTTAATAGTCAAATGTGGATGCCATGGTCGGGTAACTATCAAACTGCTGTGATCGACAACACAGATCAATAAATCACCATCAATATCCATGATGGAAATACTAATAGCAATAGGCATATTACTGCTGTGTGTGCTAAGTGCACCTCTATTTAAAGGAAAGATCTATGAAATGATTTGGAAAGAATCCACCCATTGGTTAATGGCCGTTGGTGTATTGGAGGTGATTTCAATGTTATTCTAGACCCTGATAAAAAATTAAGGGGCAGACCACACAAAATGTATAAGAACTTTGATTTTAGCAGTTGTATGGATGCTTGTGAAGTTTATGATTTGGCATTTGTCGGACCAAAATTCTCTTGGTACAGCAACTGGAGATATGGGAAGAGGATTTGGAAAAGATTAGATAGATGCTTCATTAATGACGAATGGGCTAGGAACATTCAAAACAGTGTGGTTACTCATTTTCCTAGAACTGGCTTTGACCACAGACCTATCATTCTAACATGTAAAAACAATCAGTATAGTGGTAACAGATATTTCAAGTTCTTGGATTTCTGGGCTGATCAACCAACTTTCATGAAACTGGTAGATGATATTTGGAACACTAACATGCATGGGAACTCTATATGGAGGTTGCACCAGAAGCTAAAACTTCTAAGCAATAAACTCAGTCAATGGTCTAAAGATGTGGTTGGAAATGTATTTGATAAAGTGTATGAATGGGAGTCCAAGATGCTTAATCTAGAAGAGCTGGACCTTCTGCATAACAATGATAAGACTAGAGAAGACCTCAACAAAGGCCAAGCTGAGTATATCATATGGATGGGAATTCAAGAAGCCCTTCTAAAGCAGAAGTCTCAAGTCAATTGGTTTGAGGAAGGCGACCACTACACTAACTATTTTCGCAGCATGATCAGAGACAAAAGAAGAAGACTACAACTTCACTGAATCAAAGATCACAGAGATAGATGGGTACAAGGGGATAACAGGGTGTCCAAGGCAGTCGTACATCACTTTAATCATTTATTTAACTCGTCTCATCAATGTAGAGATTACAACATCCTAGACTGATTCCTTCTTGCATCACTAATGAAGCCAATGAACTTCTGGCTGCTATTCCAGAACTTAATGAAATCAAGGAGGCCGTCTTCAGTATGAGTGCTGCTAGTGCTGCAGGACCTGATGGTTATACAGGGACTTTTTTTCATAAGTATTGGGATATTATTAAAAAGGATATCAAGGACTTTGTCCAAGAGTTTATCAATGGCAAAAGTCTTACAAAATTCTTTTCTCACACTTGTTTAGTCCTTATACCCAAAGTTGATTTCCCCTCTAATTTTTCTGAGCTTAGACCTTTCGGCCTAAGTAACTTCTCCTGCACGATTATTTTTAAAATTTTGTCCAAAAAGATTAACCCTCTCCTGGAAAAGTTAATATCTAAGAACCATAGTTGCTTTGTCAAAGGAAGGTTAATCACTAAAAATATCCTTCTAGCCCAATAAATTGTTCAAGGCATCAATCACAACAACAAAGGGGAAACATGATCATCAAATTGTATATGGCAAAGGCTTATGACAAGATGTCCTAGAATTTTCTGATTTCTGTTATGAGAAAGTTTGGCTTCTCTGAGAATTGGATTGATATTATTTGGAGATTAATGACTGATGTTTGATGCTTCATTATCATTAATGGAACCAGGAAATGGTTCTTCACTTATTCTCAGGGGCGCAGCAAGGGGACCCTTTATCTCCCCTTCTTTATTCATTATTGGATCTGAAGTCTTAACTAGGCTTCTAAACACGCTGAATTCTAATGATAATTTTACTCCGTTTAGCATGGACATCAATGGTCCTATTATCAATCATTTAGCCTATGCTGATGATATTGTAATATTCATTGGGGGTAGTAACATGTCTATCAATCTCATTCATAAACAAGTTAGGAGTTATGAAAAAGCTTCGGCCAGAAGGTTAACAAGGATAAGAGTTTTTTCATAACAGCTCCTAATACAGCTCCCAACAGAATTAATAGAACGAGGGAGGCTTCTAGTTACATGGACAAGAACTTGCCATTCAGCTATCTTGGATGTCCTATATATAGTGGCAGGAAAAGGATCAGTTACTTTGATGGTATGCTGGCCAAAATTGTGAAAAAGCTTAATTGTTGGCAAAGCAAAATGCTTTCTTACGGTGGTATGACCATCTTAATTAAGCATATTTTTCATTCTCTTCCCATTTATATTCTCTCGGCCAAGAACCCTCCTAAAGGAATTTTCAAGCTGATGGAAAGATATTTTGCTAATTTTCTTTGGGGCTCATCTGAAGGAAAAAATAAGTATCATTGGGCATCTTGGAGAAAACTTTGTATACCTAAAGATGAAGGCGGAGTGGATATAAAGAAAATGGAGGATATCTCTGAAATTCTTACTTTAAAGAGATGGTGGGGATTTAGGACTGAACAATCTCTCTGGGCTAGCTTTCTCAGAAGAAAATATTGTAAAAGGTTTCATCATGTGGCTAAAGTTGCTATCTCTACTGATTCACATACATGGAAGAACCTTATGAAAATCAAGGCCAAAGCTGAACCTTACATTCAATGGAAGATCCATACAGGCTACTCCAGCTTCTGGGGGGATAATTGGACTGGTAAAGGGGCCTTGGCTAAAATATACCAGGGCCCAGGTAAATATGCAAAAATTACTGTTAATCAGTTTATTGTCAATAACAACTGGGATAGGGATAATCTTAACTCTGTGGTTTCAAATCAAATGACTCAATATATTGATAATATTACTATCGGTAATCAGAATAATGTTGATTCCTATATGGAATGATTCTGTGGATGAAGTTTTTTCTAACAAGTCTGCTTGGAACTCTATTAGAAACAATATGCCAAAGAATTTGTTTTTGGCAAATATATAGAACAATAGACTCCCCTTTTTTCTTTCCTAACTTGGAGACTTGTTAAAAAAAAAAGCTTCCTTTTGATGAAGTAGTTAGCAGATTTGGAACTAACACCACGACAGTTGTTGTTGTTGTTGTTGTTGTTGTTGTTGTTGTTGTTGTTGTTGTTATTGTAGGTTTAGACAGAATGAAACGATGCAACATGTATTTGTGGAAGGTGATGCAGCAAAATACATATGGAATGCCTTGGGAAACTCTTTTGGAATTCAACACTCTGTTCAACCTATAATTGGAGTCCTAATAAATTGGTGGGATATGAAATCCTCCAATGCCATCTATAAAATAATCATACAAATTACTCCTACATTCATTTGTTGGGAACTACGGAAGCAAAGGTGCGCTTGTAGATAAGGTAACCAAACGAAGTTCCACCACAGTAGAATGGTGTATCAAAGCATCAGGAACAGTAAAGCTGCACTTCTCAATCTATGTCCTAGCTTGAATTCTATCACCCAATGGCTTGTTCTCTGTAATACTATTTAAAGATTAGAACTAATTCAAAGTTGGAGTCAAGTTGCCTGGAACAAGCCTCAAGAGGGAACTATCAAAGTTAACACTGACGGTAGTTTTTTGAAAGATATTGGTAAAGCTGGGATTGATGGTATAGTCAGGGATAGCCAGGGAGATCTTATCATGGCCTTTTCTATTTCTATCCGGTGTAAGAGCAATAATATAGCAGAAGCTATGGCAGCTGAGTTCGGAGTAAAATGGTGTAGCCACCATGGCTTTACTAATTTCGCTTTGGAACTCGACTCCATGGTGATAGTCAACATGTTACAAGATAGTCATGCTAACAATTTGAAGCTCAAACAAGTTATGGACAACATTTTAGCCCTCAAAGAGCTGTGTGGGATGCATGTTACTCATTGTTAACTAAGTAGCAGACTGTTTAGCCAAGTTGGCTTCAACAACAGGCTACAATTTGATTATTAATTCCTATCAGCAACTCCCCAGAAATGTCAGAGGAGCATATCATCTTGATAAAATACAAATGCTTAGTATTAGAATTAAGTATGACAAGGCCAATTGTTATGTCAGTTAATGTATATATTAGTTCATGCCAGAAGTATTCTGAAATTTTTGTTATTCTTCTTTGCTTTTTAGTGGTGGTGGCATCACCTTCTCGTGTTGTAACTTGAGGTAAGGCCTAGTCTCTCTCTATTCTCTTTTGGTTAATACAACACAATCCAGTACAACTAGGCAACTTTATTGAAAAAAAGAAAAAAGATATTGTGGCCTTTCAAGGTATTAACTGACCCTTTTCTCTCCATTGAGCCAATTTTCTCATAGAATCAATTGATGATAAGAATACAACAATAGTACAGTACTTTCGTTTCTTTTATTTTATTTATGACACACGTGGATTATTTTTGGTCTGGTTTGTTCTTAGCTTGATGTGTTAGTAAAGTAGGAGAATCACCAAAGTTTCCTTTTATGATATCTAATCCTGCTTCTCAAACAGCATGTGCATAAGGATATCTTCTATACCTTTCATTTTCCCAAATCAAAAAGATTGTTGCGCACATCTTCTTCTTTATTGGGAAGATGCTCCAAGATACTTCTTTTTCAAGGACTAAGATTTATGGTTGGTTTTAAATGCCTTCGAATGTAAAATTAATTAAATATTGGCCTTTCTCAGCCAACTAACAACTTGTTTCAAGCTACTTTAGACACGTGTACTCATTATGTGGCTAATTTTATCTACTAAAGTTTGACAAATTTTACGAATATTTTCGTATCTATTCCCGACATTCTGTCTTTTCACTTTATGCAAATGGCAAGCAGTAGAATATGATTGAAGAGCATTTTCATGTTTGGGATGCCAGGAGTCGACCTTGCTATTTCATACTCATATCATTATACTCGAAGGATTAAAGTTTTTGTTATACACAAATTAACCTATTATAATAGGTTAGTAGTAACATTTTTATCAGGTAATTTACTAAATTAACTGTAATTACTCTATACTGTATAATAGTCTTGTAAATATTTTTTGTAATGTTGGTGCATAAAACTAAACTCTTTCGTATGATAAGATCTTATTTTTATGTTGAGCTTTACATGTATATACAGTGTCGAGAAATTTTATTGTGCGAGTTACATAATCAATATTACTTATGTGAGTCTAGTTTATCTCTTGATAAGTAGACTTATTTTCCAACTTACTTATTTTAAAACATTAAATTAGAAAAGGTAACGTTCAAATGGTACTTTTTTCCTAATTAGATGCTTAGTTGGTGGACAATAAATAAAACTAAAACGGAAACTTCATATCCAAAACGTTTGCATTATTTTCAAACAATGCCGACTTATAGTAGTTTCTTTAAAAAAAACATTTTACATATATTAAGTAGTGAATATTTCGATAATGCGGGGTCGGATTTTTGCACAAACTCAAACAAACGTTTTAGACCTATGACTGTCATTTTTTGGCCACCCTCATTATGATGTGGCTCTTTTATTGGCCGCCATACATATTGTTGGCCCAAGTGAATGTTTGTTTTAAAGATTGACAAAGGAAGTTCAGGCATAAATCAAGTCCATTCCTTATGGGCATAAATACGGGTAGATTCGAGCATGCGAGATGCACATGAAGGAGATAAACTTAATTTGGTATAATTAATATCTCCTGATCGAAAATGTCGCATAATTGATAAGGAGAAGGACTCCTTACTAAAAGAGAGCACTATCCAAGATAAGGAAGGAGTTAGAAGTTGAGATCAGCTAGAACTCTTCCATCAAGGAAGAGTAGCATTAGAACTCTAGTTATTTCTTCATCTACTAACTCTATATATTGCAGGATGTTCTCATTCTACAGGCACGCGCAAAAGCAGAAGTTAAACGTGAATTGAGAGCAAAATAGCAAGGCAATTTTGCAAGCAATCCGTGTGAGATTCAAGTGTTCGAATCTGAAGCTACATGAACCAGATAGAAGCACCAACTCCAAGTGTCTGTCTTTTATTCTAGTTCATTTGTAGTAGGTATTTTTATATTGTACCTTGCAGCTTTATCTAGAGGCAATTGTAATAGGTACTCAAAGTATTCAAGTTAGAGTTAACTTGAAGTTGTCGCAACAGTTAGAGTTTTTTTGCTACAACGGGATCAGAGTTAGTCCTAGGTTTACAAAAGTGTTTTATAAATGCAGTTTTTGGCTCAGTGATTTAGTGGAGAGTTTGGGAAAATCCTACTGAGAAGTAGGTCGTGGTTTTTCACCTTTTGAGCCAGGTATTTTTCACGTAAAATACTTGTGTTCTTTACTTTCCGCATTTATTATTTCAGCAATAGTAGGTTAAGGAACACATAGAAGAACCCGGTCCTTCTATAATCAGTTTAGGCGAAAAATTGGACACCACACAAATCACCCCTCTACCCTCTAGTGTGGTATTGAAGTTAAATTATCAATTGGTATCAGAGCGGGTTATCCTTGAAGAGGCTAACACTTTAGGATAATATCAAGATGAGTGCACCACCTGGAAATTGGGAAGGACAATCCACTGCTAGGCTACCACTCTTCAATGGCCAGTACTACTCCTGATGGAAAAACAGAGAGAGACCACATCATAGGAGAGAACTATGAACTATGAGACATTGTCACTGATGGTCCCCTGACTACCATGAAGAAAAATATTGAAGGAGTAGATGTTCCAAAAATAAGAGCTAACCACACTGCCGAGGACTTGAGAAAATGGGAGAAGAATGATAAGGACAAGAAATGGCTTGTGTGTGGACTTGGTCCATACGAGTACAATAGAATTCAAAGTTGAATGGAAGAAGGAAAGAGCTGAACGAAGAAACAGTAAGGAGGAACAGGTTCAACCTAAGAAGAACAAAGGATCAACAAAGGCTATGGTTGCTTTTTGGGGAGAAAACTCAGATGAAGGCTCAGATGATGAAGATGGAGATGAACAATCACTTAAGGCCATTGGAGAATCTGATGAGAAATCTGAGGTAAGTATAATTCACCTCAAAGACAAGATTAAATATTTATCTAAAGAAAGGCTATCCAAGTTACTTCTAGATTTCATTGATGAATCTAAGGATGTAAACAATGAAAAGGATCAGTTGTCCAAGGAATGTGTGGTTTTGAAAGTAAAGTGTAAGAACCTGGAACTTAGGGTTAGTAAGACTGTTAGTGAAAATACTGAATTAAAGAACCTGGTTCATGATTTTGAATCAAATGTCCTAGAACTTAGATATGAAAACCTAAAACTGAAATTAGGAACAAGCAAAAAGACAGTAGATTGCACACAACTCACTCTAGAAGAAAATGTAGGTAAACTAAAAAATGAGTTGTATAAGAAGGATGAACATGTAAGAATTTTGAAGGATGATCTAGGCCAGGTCAAGTATGAGCTAGACAGAACGTGTAAATGGAACAGGTCCTCTGATGCACTTTCATGGCTACAGGAACATCATAGTAGCAATAGAAGAGGACTTGGCTTTAGGAATCTGTCACCTAAATGGGATCCCAAAAGCAAGTACCTTACACTTCCTGAGAACAAGATTTGTATTCACCGTGGTAAAACAGGTCACTATAAAAGTGAATGCAATGCAAAAGAAAAGGCAATCCAAAAGAACAAAGAATTTGTTCAAGGGAATAAAAGGCTACCAAGTTGGGGCTAAAAAGAATTTGATTCATCCTTTTTCCTATATAAAGGGACCTAAACTAGTTTGGGTTCATAAGACTAACCCCTGATTTCCTTTTGCAGGTCCAAGTGAAGGGGAGCATCCAAATATGGTACATGGATAGTGGCTTCTCAAAGCACATGACAGGAAACTAGAACCAGTTCCTTTCACTTGAGGACCTCAAAGGAGGTAATGTCTCATTTAAAAATGGGAAGAAATGTGAGATCATTGGGGTTGGTAAGGTAGGTAAGATTGATTCTCACTCTATTAATAATGTCTAATTGATAGATGGCCTAAAATACAGTGTAATTAGTGTGTCACAACTGTGTGATAGAGGTAACTTGGTAGCAATCACATCTACCAAATATTTTTTGATTAATCTTACCACTGACAAGATTGTTTTGCAGGAAAAAAAAGTGAAATATATATATATATATATATATTATAGATCTATCCACACTTTCAGAAAATGAACTCGCTTGCTTAAGTGTGTTGGGCAATGATCCCCTCATTTGGCACAAGAGACTTGGACATGCCAGCCTGAGCCAACTCAACAAATTAGTCTCCAAGGACCTGGTGATAGGGTTGCCTAACATCAAGTTCAAGGAAGACAAAGTTTGTGAGGCTTGTGCAAGGGGGAAGCACGTAAGATCCTCTTTTAAATGCAAGAAAATAGTAAGCACCACTAGGACGATGGAACTGGTCCATATAGATCTCTATGGTCCAATGAGAACATCAAGCAGAGGGTAAAAGATATGTGATGGTGCTTGTTGATGATTACTCTAGGTTTACTGGGACATTGTTTTTAACATCTAAAGATGAAGCATTTGACATGTTCACCTCTTTTGTTAGAAAAACTCAAAAAATAACTAGGTAATCAACTTGCATCAATTAGGTCTGATCATGGTACTGAATTTGAAAATGCTAGATTTGCTGAATTTTGTGATGAGCATGGCATATGTCATAATTTTCTGCTCCTAAGGCTCCACAAAAAAATGGAGTAGTTGAAAGAAAGAATAGGACACTTGAAGATATGTCTAGGACTATGTTTCTTTCTAGTCAACTGCCCATAGCTTCTGGGCAGAAGCTGTAAATACTGCGTGCTACATCTGTTGACACCCAATTTTGTCCTCCTTTCTTCCAAACTATTTCTTTAAGCTTCTAATATCACTAATAATGTAAGAATAGTTATTTTACCATTTTTAACACAAACTAGACCTAATTATTATAGATTCTGGAAACTAACACTTTAGTTGTTAATGTTGTGTATTTTTGCTTTAAGTATTACAATCTGCTCGTTTCTTTGGTCAAAGTTCCAATGTTACCTCTTCGTCCAAATGTGCCAAACTTTTGCTCTTTACGCCATAAATTTGGATTGTGTTTTAAAATACTACTTAAACTTTACTTGTTTCTTTAGTTTAAATAACGTAGAAAACATGTTGTTAGGGTATTAGGGATCAACTATCCACATGCTTAGTTTAAATATTTTTCTGTGTTTAAAGGGATAGTTTGCTTCACAGAGTATGTCTAAAGCCAATACCTAAGATCTCTTCATATAGATACTACATGTATAGAAGTCTGCTTGTTCTTAGCATTTGGGTTCGAGATCATGTTTCTAAGATTTTTCTTATATTTCTAGAGAAGCAAAAATTGTGGTTATTTAAGGGGAAATCTCCGAGTCCTAAAACACTCCTTTGAGATGTTGTATGAAATTCTAGTATGCGTCTCATACTTTGTTCTAGTGATCTTAATGCTGGGTAAAAGTGTATTACTTTTATTAATTTTGATATAACAAATTAAAAGCATCCTGATTTCCTTTAGTTGATTTTATTTTTAACAAGATGACACATTATAAATATTACTAAAATAATACTTCACTGGAGGAATTATTTGTATGTAATATATTACTATTTTAGCTTCTGGATCGTTACCAAACTAAATAAGCAATGATATGCTTATCAGTGTCTTCCAAAACCTAAGCTGTTTATTTTCCTATTTATATGATATGAGTTATTTTGCTTCTTTAGAAATCATGATGTAAGATATGTTGTTTGATCTAAAAATCAGGTTATTTAGGGCGTTGTGTCTTAGCCATACAATAGTTCACTAGGATTGCTAAGTACTAGACAAAAATACCTATATGAAAATGTTTTGTTCCTCGCTATAAGTAACACTCTTTCATGTTAGGTATCATGTTCATGGAGTGTCATTTTTGCTTATCCTAATGTTGTATGGTCTAAGTAATCATTTTCTTAAATCTGCTTGAAACTATTTTCATATGCATTCGTTTCATTTCAAAACTAAGTACTTAATTTCTTGTCATATTGTGGAAATAATACTGTCTTTTTCTCTTAAAGGTTGCTTTCTTGTTATTCTAACAAAAGTAAAATAATTGAAAAACACTACCCCTTTATGTTGTAAGGACTTTTCTTGAACTGGTGAAACCTTAAATCAAATCATTTAAGTCTGTCCATAAGTACTTTAAAATTTTAAAAATAAGCTCTTCTGACTTCTCATTTTGTGTTACATGAATATGTGTTTGACCCATACGTAATTGACTAATGCATCATGAATTTGTTACGTTTATGGAAATATAAAAGTTAATGGAGTTTGTTTGACAAATTAGTTTGGAACTCAAAGTTTCATTTCTGGTAGTATGATCTTCTTCTTGGCACTATGAAATTATTTTCATGTGATTCTTGCTTTGCACATTTTCATTTTTCATATATTATCAAAACTAAAGTTTACTCCTCTAATTCTATTTTCCTTTTCCTCCTTTATTTGCATGTATACACTTGGAACAAATACTGGAGTCTTAATGCAAGACTCTCTAAACTCTTATGGAGTTATCCATATCATTCGTTCGTGCTCTGAAATCTCAGATTGCATCCGAAAAGAAAAGTTCAAAAGCAGAAGCATGGTCCTTTGTGGGGTTATCGGGATAGGCGTTTTAGCCTATTTTTATACCTATTTTTTTGTATTAAAATAATCTGGGTTTGGCATACAACTAACAACTAGCATGATCATTTAGATAACTATTTAGTTAACAATAAACTCTTAAAAAATGTTGAATATAGTTTATATTCAAAGACATAAGGACGCATGATTTTGGCTTTTATTTTTCAACAAATGTATTTCTTTTAAACAAGATATTAGTGTTTAAAATATTTTAAGTTCAGATTTGATTACGTTAAGATGACTTTAACTCTCGATTTCTTGCGCATAGATATTTTCAAAGTCAAGCTCTTTTGAATTCAATCCCATTTTTAATTATTTATACATCCTATACTAGCCTTAACTACATATGTTTGGCCGGTTAACTGTAATTGATGGATCATATAGGGTGCTTTAACAACCTTCCCTATAAGATTAATTAGAACCCTTACCCATAGTCTTAAAGGTTAAGAGACCAATAAAACAGAGTTAATTTTAAGCATTACTTAGCTAAAATTGGTGTCCTAATTCACCTTTAAAATAATTAGGTGGCGATTCTCTTTAATTAATTAAACCTTCAGAATTACCAATATGTTATACTCTAATTTGGCCCGTGTTAAAATGGAGTATAACAGCTTGGCGACTCTGCTGGGGATATTAGGTTCTAAACCAAAACAAACTTAGGTTAATAATAAAATTTATTTGTGTGTTAGTGTTTGTTTATGACGTTTAGTTGAATTGCCTTTACTTGTCTTACATGAATTATTTATCAGTTCTTATTGCTTTATGTAAACTGTCATTGCGTTTCACTTCCTCCACTCCTAGAAAACTCACACTATGCACACACCTAGCAGTTATATGGTTTGCGGCCGTGCACTTTTTAAAAATACCTTTTAGGCGAAAGTTCGTGGGTAAGTCGATCAGCGGTGCAGTCGACAGTCACGGGCTTTCCACTTTCATGTTGTCCACTTGGGAGAAGACCAGTCAAGGAAACCCACTCTTAGTCAACCTAAGATAGAGCTAAACCAAAACCCTTTTAAGAGCATGCATCATTTTAACCTTAGGTGATTTAATACCCGAGGTATATTAAATCCATTAGTTAACCTCACCTAAATGTTCAAGTGGGTTTTTAATCCCAAGTGACACCTTATCACATATGTGCATTATTTGAAAGGTGTATATGCCAATTATGTGGACCATTAGCTCTAAAATTAATTAAATCCTAGGTAATGGAGCATGACTTATTTTTCGATGATGTATTTTCAAATGAAATAATCGTGCGTAACATCGAGAAGTTTAAACATGACGAAATATCTTTTATTATACTTTCTTTTGAATTTTTATTACAAAAAAAAGGGTTTAAGAAATTCATTTAATTTATTATTATTATTATTATACTTTAAAAAAAAAATAGAATTGTTTAATTAATTTAAAGCAATGGAATGACACATAATGGCATATTTGTACTTTAATACACGCTTGGCCTACTTATGGCATAAAAATATCCCTTATATTAGGACACACTATTATTTGTTAAGCTTTGGAATATGTCACATGATTTGCTTGCTTACTTGCTTATTTGTTATGTGGCTTATTTGTTATTTGCTTATTATTTTTAACTAACATCATTTGTTGTTTTACAGAAGAAAAACATATTGACTATCTAACTTGCTTACATTTTTATGCATACTTTATTTGTTCATATATTTTTTTTTACTTATTTATATATCATCTTCCCAAATTAATAATCAATTATTCTGCGCTTAGCACTCTTTAACAACTCTAGAGCACCGCTTATGCCCTAATTTCTCTTAGGTCCACTCCCATTCTTGGAATCTAATTAAGATATCTTTTAGTCTTTGAGCATGATTTTCTATTATTTATAAGATAGGATGTTTTGTCCGTAAAATTTTCAGCAAAGCTCAGTCCATCATGAAATCACTCAATATTTGTGCATTTAACTAGCGTTAAGAATTTTCTTTAACCAACAAGGTGTATAGTAAGATTTCGTTAAATAAAAAATATTGTAATTGCTTATGGTTAGGTAAAATAATTTGTCCACTTAATTTTCTGAGCTAATTTTGTTCGCGTCCCTCTCTTTAAATATGGTTACATATTTTTAAAATATTGCCAATTGTGCCTCACATTATTTTTCAATTTGTCCATGTCCTTTTCACACAAGCATAAACTTCTATCTTGTCTCATTGCTCTATTTTTCTTAAAGTTTATTTATCATTCTACCTATACTTTAGAATTTCAACCTTCGTGCCAACTCTCATTTATAAATTGGTAGATATCCAAATTTGTGCAATCTACCAAGCAATAGAAGGCTACTATTTGGCCATTTTGCATCGCCAAATTATTCTAAATTGCCATCTATTCAATTCAAATATTCGTATTGTTATTTCAGGTCGTCGAGACTAATCTTCACGCACCCCGCTAATTCTAAGTTTTGGCATGCGTGTTGAGGGACCATCCCATAACTCTCAAAACGGTTGATATCCTATTCCGGGCCTCGACAACTTTATGATTTGCCAACTCTAAAAAATAATAATAGAGTCATTTCATGTCCAATTGACTCTTATATCCTAATCAAGTATCTTAATTGTGAGCTTGTCGATATTCAAAAAGCCAAAAATTATTTTCAACATCAAAATTATCCATCTTTGGCCTCTTTGAAGCACAGTCTATATAAGGCTCGGTCTTTTATAGTAGATTATTTTTTAATTTCCTCAAAGAAGGAAACTAGGGTAGAATTGCTTTTTATGCAAATTGATCAGCTTTAAAGAAATTGAGTATGCTTGCATAGGACATCATGCCATGGAGTAATAAAATAAAATTAAAAAAACTTCCTAAAGATTGGGGCAGTTTTATTTTTAAAAAAAAGTCTAGAGTCATGCAAGGAAAAAGACTTTTACTAGAGCTAAAGCTTTGATGTTCGACATAAGTTAGCCCTTCATAAGACTTCAAATCATTCCGCTTCCATGTCAACAAGTCTCGTGCGTTAGATCCCTATAGATAACAAGTCATTCTCGTCCATCCATTTTGCAACTTAGGCCATCGTTTCCAGTTTAGGGCTCCTACTTAACCATATTATGATTTAATCTATCTAGTTATATACTATTATTTTCTGCATTTATTTCATTGTGATGAATATGCTAACGCTTTGATTTTGTTCAAAAGTTTTATTTTGCCTTAAAAGGTTGCCTAGCATTGAACATTATTTTGGCTGCGAATCTGCATAACGGACGAAGCTATAATGGCAGACCGATTTGAAGAATTCAGTACCAGTAAGGGACTGTTGCAAGCACAAACTAATAGTACCAACGCGGATGTGGTGAGACGGAAGGTGTTGGTCAATTTGGGAAACACTTTCAACTTACTTCCAAACACAACCTCCATTTTTAGCTCAAACCGAAATATTTGCTTAACCATATCTCCTTGCCAGCTCCTGCTTATGCAATCCCTACACAACTGCCATCAACCTGCAACCCCAATCAAGTTATGATAATGCCTCCTATAACCACAACTCCATTTGAGGAGGACAATCCAAAACGATTAGCGATATGCTTGTATAGGAAACCTGAAAGATTAACCCAGCAGATTTGCCGTGAAAATTGGGAAAAGGAACTCCGTGATTTGAAGAAAGTCGTTGGAGAAGAATTGAAATCAAGAAATTATCAAAGTCTAAGATATGAAGACTTATGCTTGCAGCCGGATGTAGAACTCCCACCAGGATACCAGTTGTCAAAGTTTAATACTTTCAATGGGAAGGGAAATCCCATTGCTCATTTAAAGGACTATTGTAGCATATTACTAGGTATCGGGCGCAATGAGGCCGTTCGAATGAAGTTATTTATCCAAAGCTTATCAGGTCCTGCACTTGTTTGGTACACAAAACAAGATTTTAGCAAATGGAACACGTGGGATGATATGGCTCATGATTTTGTAAAACAATATGATTTCAACCTTGGAGTCGATCCAGACGTGCATAGCCTGTACAAAATAGAGAAAATTCCACATGAATCTTTTCAGGATTATGCAATCCGGTGGAGAGTTGAAGCTTCGAAGGTGCACCATCTGCTATCCGAAAGAGAGTTGCTCTCAATCTTCATTGACATCCATATCTTGAAAAATCAGGGCATCTCTAACGCCTGTAACATGCATGTCCAGCCTCCTCGTCAACAAAGCATTCAACATCAACATCATCAAGTACAAGCCGCTTCTCACCAATCAAAGAAAAGGAAGCCTCGCAACTTCACACCTCTGACTGAATCAATCTCTAGCATATTAGCTCGATTGAATGCCTCAGGAATTATGCAACCAAGAAAAGGAAAAATTTTCTACCCTTCACATCCATTATTTGATCCTTCCAAGTATTGTGCCTTCCATTCAAATGCTCAAGGCCATGATACAAAAGAATGCCTAGCATTAAAGCATAAGATTCAGAATGTGATTGATGCTAACAAATTGCAAGTGAACTTACCAGTTGGAATAAACATCTCAAAATGCAACTAGAAGCAGTACAAGCAATACATCTAGCGTGGTTGGGCATCCGAAGAAGAAACGTCATCTGAACATATGACAAGACTAGTTTACCCTATTTTGTTGGAATTATCATTCTGTAACAAGCCCCCTATGAGTAGCTTTATTTTGTAATCATGCTTTACTTTTGTAATGAACTACGTGTTGACCTGATTCCCGTTTAACAAGGGATACATAGGCAGCCATATGGGTTCGGTCGCATCATAATAAAATCCTATTTACCCCAAAGTCAGAAATTGGGGCAGATTTTGCAGAAGGATCATCATCACTGGTAAAGCAGAAAATGAAATCCCGAGCTACATACTTGTCATATTTGCAATAACAAATTTCCAGAACGCCATAGCAGCAAGCTGTAGATTCAAATCCAAAACTTTGACGTTCAATGCAAGGCAACCACTTTCTTTTAGACTAACGAGTTTTCTTTGAGTAATGCAGGGGCATATTTTAGCTATTCTTGAAAAATATTACACGCTATAGCAAAGCTCAGCACCAAGGCAGAAGTCGCAAGATTCATGCAAAGCAAAGGATGAATCCAAGCCAGCACAAATCAACCTTTGTAACTTATAATTTTTCTTTGAATGCAGGAATTTATTAATAGCAAAACTTCAGTATGAAGATCCAACAACTGTTAGCATTGCACCAGGAACATTCACTACTACAAAGGCACTGCATCAAGTACTCTGCACCACACCATTTGCTATTGCAAATTTATTGCACCAAGCTCTCTGCATTGCACCATCAATATACGTTACTTCGAAGCAACCACAACAAGCTCTCTGCACCGAATTATACAACTACAAATCAAGCATCGCACCAAGCTTCTGCACCGCACCCATGCATCCAGGTTCGTCCACCTAATAACAAGACAATGAGGTAGTCCGCCTGATTAATAGGACATAAGGTCGTCCTCCTGATTAATAGGACACGAGGTAGTCCACCTGACTAATAGGACATGAGGTCGTCCACCTAATTAATAGGACATGAGGTAGTCCTCCTGATAATAGGACACAAGGTTGTCCGCCTGATAATAGGACACAAGGTTATCCACTTGATAATAGGATATTAAGGTTGTCCGCCTGAACAATAGGACACTTTAGTGCATATTCACATGCTTTTCATTTATTTATTTCTACCTAGATGGTCTTGTTTTAACGGCATTACTGAAATGCCTCATTAGCATAAATCATTGCAAAGCACATTTATCAATCACATGTTATTATTGAAAATCATCATTGGCATAAGGTTACATTTTTATCAAATTATTCGCATTGTATAAATAAACACCCAAAATGTGTCATTTTCATTAGATTACTTCACAGCATATTGCATTTCAATGTCTACTCTACCAACGAATTTTCCTAGCATGTTAAGCTTTGCAGGAAATATAATGCAACATGGAGATCGAGTCGAGTTATCGCAAATTATATTTTGAAACTCATAGTTTTATTTGAGTGCAGAAATTTGCTAATAACAAACTCCAGTACGCAAATCCCCAAATTATTGGCACCGCTCCTTGAATATTTTCTTTTGTAAAGGCACTATATCAAGCTCTGCGCACCATGGATATTCGCTACTGCACCAAGCTCTTTGCATCGCACCCTGAATATTGTTATTATAACTCTGGAACCGGATCAAGCTTTATCTTCCATATCGAGCTCTTTGCACCGCATCACATCAATCTTTGTAATTACAAATCAAGCACTACATGTCAGTCTTGTCCACATTCAAATAGGACATATCGGGTCTATCCGCCTTAAAATAGGATATATTGGGTCCATCCGCCCTAAAATAGGATATATCAGGTCTATCCGCCCTCAAATAGGATATATCGGGTCTATTCGCCCTCAAATAGGATATATCAGGTCTATCCACCTTAAAGTATATATCGGGTTTGTCCGCCCTCAAATAGGATATATCGGGTGTATCCGCCCTCAAATAGGATATATCGGGTCCATCCGCCCTCGAATAGGATATATCGGGTTCATCCGCCCTCAAATAGGATATATTGGGTCCATCCACCCTCAAATAGGATATATCGGGATCTGCCCTCGAATAGGTATATCGGGTCCATCCGCCCTCGAATAGGATAATTTGGGTTAACCACCCTCGAATGGAGCATATCATGGCCGTCCGCCTTCAAATAGGACATAAAGGTTAATCCTTCCTCAAAAAGGACATTAATTTATTTCGAACCAGGTGGTCATAGTTGCATAAGCATTTCTGAAACATTTTATCCTTCATAAAAACATTGCCAAATGCATTTATCTTTATAAACTAAATTTTCATCTCCATTGCCGACCATTAAATATGTCACCATACAACTATATTTTTTATATGCTTGCACAAAAGTTCTCTTTTCATGAATTGTCGCCTAAATATGATTTTCATAAGATTACTTTTATGCCCTATTGCATCTTATTTCCTAACAAATATTTTTAGCATTGTTAAGTTTTGCAAGAAATATAGCGCAACGTGGAACTATATCTTAGCAATGAACTAGGGAAATTTGTTAGGGAGGAATACCAAACTCTCCAACAAAGGTCAAGGGTCTACTTCGAACTCCGCTCGGCCTCGCTTTCAAAATTTCTAATCAAAATTCTTATTTCAAACATCTTTTTTTATCATGACCAACCCAGTGTTAACACCCGGTGTCTTCGTAATCCGACACTGGGGCAACATTTTTAGGATCAGTCTCACTCGTTGAGTCCTACTCCAAGGTATCATAAATCTTGAACTAAATATGACCTGATTCTCGTGAAGCCCGAGATATGTAGGCATCTCGAAACTGGAGTTCGGCCGCAACCATTTTTTTTACATCCCTTTTGTCCCATTCCAACCTTGATGGTCGGGACAAAATTGGCTACTAAGTCAATATTCTTTGCCCAAAACTTTCATCGTCTCTGGTCAAAGAGGGGCAGCTGTTGACACCCAATTTTGTCCTCCTTTCTTCCAAACTATTTTTTAAGCTTCTAATATCACTAATAATGTAAGAATAGTTATTTTACCATTTTTAGCACAAACTAGACCTAATTATTATTACTATTTACTTGATATCACTACTACTAGCATTATTAATATTATTAATACTACAATTGCTGTTGTTGTTGTTGTTGTTGTTGTTGTTGTTATTATTATTCATTTTCATTCGTTCTTATCGCCTTTTGTGGAAAAAGCATACATTTTCCTTTATTTAGTTGAAAAATAATGTTTCTTCAATCTTATGTTTTATAAATATTTGTTCCAAAAACATTAGAGTTTTATACTTATCAATTAGTGTAATGGATATTTATATGCTAATATACATAGTATTATATAATATAGTTATTAAAATATTTTATTAAAGTTATAAGTTCAAAGAAATACTAAGAAGAAAGGAATTTCAGGAATATTTTAAGCCCAAAATTTTGGCCAAATCAGCCCAAATAATTCCTTAAATCATCCCAAAAGGTATTAGCCCAAGTTATTTTATTCTCTTCTAGATTATTCCACCAGAAATATCCCTATTTTGGGATTCCAAAAAATCCCATTTAATTGTTTTTAAATTTTTTTCCTCAAATCCAACGCCTGTACCCCACCCCTCGTTTGCCACACTTAACATCTCTCTCTATCCTTTCTTTTTCTCTCACTCTCCAGACGCTTCTTCTCCTTTCTTTCATCTTCTTCACAAGGTTCCATCCCTGCTCAGCCATGGCAGAGCTTGCCATCACCATTTTTCACAAAAAAAATACTGCACCTCAATTAATTTTCTGTAACATCAACGTTCAAATTTCAAACGTTTCAATAGCTTTCCTTCAAATCCCGCTCAAATCAAGAACCCTAGAAATCATCCTATAAATATTTTCCTTTGAAAGGAATTTCGGAAGGGGCTAGAGCTGCCTAGGGAACCCCCCTAAAATCTTGAGATTCAGCCGCCACAACTAGCTCTCTCACTCACTGCTTTTATTTGACTCTTAAAAAAAAACTCGATTCTCTTCCTTATCTCTTTCGGCCCATGTTGGCTTTTAGCCATAACAGAGATTTTCTTAGTTTTCTTCCAGCAATTGATGTTAGTTCGAGGTAGCGAGTTCGAGGTCGGAGCCTGTTGGATTTGAGACCACAGCCTCAGTTCACTGCCCACAAAATATTCAGTAACTTTGAAATCTTTCTTCTCGCTTTTTTCCTATATTTGAAGTTCTAAAATGTTTGTTCGTTTGTTTTAGAAAAAATCTTATCTCCAGTTTACTTTCCATGCAAAATGCGTGATTCAATATTTGTTCATGGATGAAATCATGAAAGATTATGTGTTTAAACTATCTCTTAATTAAGTAAAATAAAATGTCAATGGACATATGAATATATAGCACGTCAGTTGCTCTCTTCGTGGTTGTTTTTTTAATAGTGATATGTGCTGGAAATTTCCTTGAATCTTGATGTATATCCGTAAACACATGATTTGATTTATGTTTAAGTATATATCTTTTAGTTGTCTGTTTTGTTGAAAAGTCAGTGAACTAAATTTTTCTTCTTGCTCTTTGTCTTGGAAGATCTAAAGTGGTTATTTGTTTTTTTTTGAATAAGTTTTAGATTGCTGTTTTGTCAAAATCGTGATTTAGAGCTATACTTGTGTGTAGAAATCATGAAGTTGCAGGTATTCTATTTGGAATAAAAAAGAAAAGAGTTCGACTAAGTATGTATAGATTCTGGAAACTAGCACTTTAGTTGTTAATGTTATGTATTTTTGCTCTAAGTATTACAATCGGCTCGTTTCTTTGGTCAAAGTTCCAATGTTACCTCTTCGTCCCAAATGTGCCAAACTTTTGCTCTTCAGGCCATGAATTTGGATTGTGTTTTAAAATACTACATAAACTTTACTCGTTTCTTTAGTTTAAATAACGTAGAAAACATGTTGTTAGGGTCTTAGGGATCAACTATCTATATGCTTAGTTTAAATATTTTTCTGTGTTTAAAGGGATAGTTTGCTTCACAGAGTATGTCTAAAGCAAATACTTAAGATCTATTTATATAGATACTACATGTATAGAAGTCTGCTTGTTCTTAGCATTTGGGTTCGAGATCATGTTTCTAAGATTTTTCATATATTTCTAAAGAAGCAAAATTTGTGGTTATTTAAGGAGAAATGTCCCTTCGAGTTCTAAAACACTCCTTTGAGATGTTGTATGAAATTCTAGTAAGCGTCTCATACTTTGTTCTAGTGATCCTAATGTTGGGTAAAAGTGTATTAATTTTATTAATTTTGATATAACAAGTTGAAAGCATCCTGATTTCCTTTAGTTGATTTTCTCTTTAACAAAGAGGACACATTATAAATATTACTAAAATAATACTTCACTGGAGAAATCATTTGTATGTACTATATTGCTATTTTAGCTTCTGGATCGTTACCAAACTAAATGAGCAATGATATGCTTATCAGTGTCTTCCAAAACTCTAAGCTGTTTATTTTTCTATTTATATGATGCGAGTTATTTTGATTCTTTAGAAACCATGATGTAAGACATGTTGTTTGATCTAAAAATCAGGTTATTTAGGGCGTTGTGTCTTAGCCATACAATAGTTCAACTGTGACTGCTAAGTACTAGACAAAAATGCCTATATGAAAATGATTTTTTCCTCGCTATAAGTAACACTCTTTCATGTTAGGTATCATGTTCATGGAGTGTCATTTTCGCTTATCCTAATGTTGTATGGTCTAAGTAATCATTTTCTTAAATCTGCTTGAACTATGTTCATATGCTTTCGTTTCATTTCAAAATTAAGTACTTAATTTCTTGTCATATTGTGGAAATAATACTGTCTTTTTCTCTTAAAGGTTTCTTTCTTGTTATTCTAACAAAAGTAAAATAATTGAACAACACTACCCATTTATGTTGTAATGACTTTTCTTGAACCGGTGAAACCTTAAATCAAACCATTTAAGTCTGTCCATGAGTACTTTAAAATTTTAAAAATAAGTTGTGCTGACTTCTCATTTTGTGTTACATGAATATGTGTTTGACCCATACGTAATTGACTAATGCATCTTGAATTTGTTACGTTTATGGAAATATAAAAGTTAACGGAGTTTGTTTGACAAATCAATTTGGAACTCAAAGTTCCATTTCTGGTAGTATGATCTTCTTCTTGGCACTATGAAATTATTTTCATGTGATTCTTGCTTTGCACATTTTCATTTCTCATATATTATCAAAACTAAAGTTTATTCCTCCAATTCTATTTTCCTTTTCCTCCTTTATTTGCATGTATACACTTGGAGCAAATACTGGAGTGTTAATGCAAGACTCTCTAAACTCTTACAGAGTTAGCCATCTCATTCACTCGTGCTCTGGAATCTCAGATTGCATCCGAAAAGAAAAGTTTAAAAGCAGAAGCATGGTCCTTTGTGNCCTAAAGCCGGGCACCCCCTGGCGTTAGGGGGGCATTTTCCCCATAAGGCCAGGCACCCCCAGGCGTTAGGGGGGGCGTTAGGGCCCAAACACCAGGCCTGCCCTGGCCTTAAGGGGGCGTTTGGCCCCAAACGCCCGGTGTCCCAATTTCAGCCAGGTTCGAGTTTTGACGAGTTTAAGTGTTTCCCGGTTGAAATAGAAGTCTCCTACATGGTTAGGATTGGACAAAAACATATAAATAGACCCCAAACAACACAACTTATGAGGATGTAGGAAGATACAGAAGGATTCAACAAGACAACACCATAGAAGTGACAAACATCGATTTCTACGTCT
>MDKI01166905.1:0-17263 GCA_005239505.1 Nicotiana paniculata | reverse complement strand
TTTGCAAAGAAAATCTGCCTGCTTCCACGCCTCAACAATCATGAACTTTTCATTGTCTGGCATGTTCGCAGCAAGCACTGGAGGCTCTTCACTAGTAAATTTCTGCATACCAAGTGTGGTAAGCCAGAAGAACACCCTTTCCTGCCATCCTTTGAAGTTGGCTCCAGAAAATTTCTCCGGTTTTTCTGCCGATGGAACAACAGCCCGGCTTGACGAGGCTATCGTCGTTGCCGCAACAGTCGCAGAAGAATTTCCGTTATCAATTTCCATTTCTCACAGTCAACAACAGAAGAGTTCAATCAATGGCAAAACCAGAACAGTAAACAATACTGTAATCAACAATAAACAATATGTCTAATAAATAAAAATCGAAGTTTTTATATATTGTTTCATAGAAAACGATGAAGTTTTATGTTCTTCAAATCGTTTTTCTGAATTTCAAAACTCTGATGAAGTTTTTATATCTTCAAATTAGAATAATAAAATTCAGAAGGAGTAGAAAACACACATTTTTTAATCTCCACAAACAGAATATAGAAAATAAAAAATAATAATTTCCTTAAGCTTGTTAATAATCTGTATTGCTGTAAAATAAAACAATAAATTTTCTAAAAATACAGAAATAGTGAGAAACCTCACTAGCGCGGGCTCTAGCGCGGTATTAGCGCGTCCGCGCTAGTAGAATTTACCAGGGACATTGAGAAACCTGACTAGCGCGACTACTAGCGCGTGTTGAGCGCGGGCGCGCTAGTCCAGGCGTCCTTAGCTTTTCTTATGGAAAGATAATATAAGAATAAACTGAGCCCACTGAATACGCAGTGTGTCCTTAAGAAAATTATTCCCCTCAAGTACCCGAGATTTTGGAATATATCCTCGCAGGATAAAACGATTTAACTCACCAGCGTATCGGTACCAAAAACTCCGGTGATCAGGGAACCACTTGATGGTCGTAAAACACACTGGAATATTTTTGTGCAGAAGAAGAAGAAGAAGATCAGAAAATTTTGTAAGTAAAGATTCTGGGATTCAAGGCATATTTATAGCCAATTTGGTACTATTTCTGAAAAGGTTTTGCAATCTTTCAGAATTTCTGAAAAGGTTTTTCAACCTTTCAGAACAGCCATAGCTGTTGGAACATGTGTGAAGATTGTGGGAAAATTAAAAATGGATTTAAAATAATCCGGGAAAGAAAAACGGACCGGACCTTTATCTAAAAAGATTAATGAATCCGAAGCCAAGCGACAACGCCGACGGCGCGAGGCTTGCCTTCTTCTCAACTCTTTAAGAGCTAGAAGAAGAACTTCTATATATATACACATAGTTTTTTTTTCCTTCTTCCAATGAGGGACAAAGTGCACTAATTCAAAATTTCACTTCCCTCCATTTTTTTCCCCACCATTTTCCATTCACTCTCTTTAAGCTATACCAAATTTAAAATTAAGCTACACTAAATTTAAAGACCAACCCTTCACTCTAGGCTTTCTACTTCACTCTAGGCTTTCTTGTTCTGGTCCCAACTCCCACATATCCTTTCTGTAATGGTAGCCCCTTCCTTCTTTTTTAACTCTATCAAAGTGTGGTACACGACCTCGAACTCTATTGGACTAGAAATTATAGTCGGCAAATATGAAATTTTTTCATTTGCTAGTTAAATAGTACTAGTATCATTTATAAAGTGCATATAACTTCGTTCATAGCACGAAAAGTCTCTTATCTATTTTGATTGTAGCACAAAACCATTTGATCCGTCCATATCTTTATCTTTCTTTTCAATTAGTGAGCGATAGTAATTAGCTAGCCTTTGACTTTTGAGGTCGAGGCTTGCCTAAGAAGAAAGGCATTTTTGCATTTGGCTGCAGTAAAAAACAACGACGACTTTACATAGTCACATCTCTTTTAGATAGCAAATTAAAACAGATCCCTCAACTTCAGACACCTTCTCGTGTATCAGTCACGAGTGGAATTACCAGCATAATGACAAACTAAACCAAGAATTCAAAACAATTCTTTAAGTATTATTATTATTTATTTTATCAGAAAAGAGAATGGGTGCAAAAGTTTGTTGCTAGGAGTTGGAGTAGAAAAGCGAAAGATTTGCTTTTTGGTCGTCTTTAATTTTGTGCATTTGCCATATCGCTTATCTTATGGACCTTACTTTTTACACTGCTTTCCCACCATCAAAGTCGCTCTCCTCGGTCCCTGCCTTCTCTCGTCACTTTGTATCTACTTATTAGTATTATATACGGATAACAACACGTTGCACTAAGCTCCTGATATATATAGGACCTGAGAAAAAATCGAATCATAAAAGTCTATTGTAAGCAGTTAGTGGCGAATCCAGAATTTTATGGTCGTGGGTGCTGACCTTCAAACTACTGACATGAAAACATAAAACGAAGAAGATAAAACTAAACGAAAAAAGTGAACCAAAAAAGAACAAACGAAGAAGACGAAAATTTGTATTGGAGAGGATAAATAAAAAAATCAGTGAGAACGGGTAAGAAAAATAAGAAGCTCTAAGTTAAAACCAAGTAAAAATAAGTCAAAGTCAACAAAGTAGTAGAAAAGTCTATAAAGAAAATACAAAAAAAAAAAAAAAAAAAAAAAAAAAAGAACTTTGTAATGGTAGAAAAAAGAGGACGGGAGGTCTCTAATTTTGTGGAGAATCAAACCTACGTGCTTGCCCTAGCATGAGGCGTTCAAATCAGGCTTCGAACCAAAGCACCCAACTACCATTTTGTTTAATGAGAGCTACTGAATTCGTATATAGATTTTATAACAAGCTTCTATATTGCGTTGAGGTTAATGGTGCTCGAGCATCCAGAACACTACATGTAGATCCGCTCATGTACGCAACTTTACTCTGCATTCTTGCGAGAGACTGTTTCCACGATTATATATAGAGAGCATTGAACTTTATCTGATTTTCCCCTTTTTTTTCTCTTAGGTTGGGTTCGTGTAAAAGAACAAGGAAAATTCAGCAAGCCCCAAATTTAAGGCAAGTCCGTTAAGATGTTTAGCAAGGAATATGGGCTTTATAATGTGGTGTCATAAAAGTTGTCGTCACATAATCCTCTTCTCAGTCCAATTCGTATGATGCTCTTTTCAGTTTAGAGCATTGGGAAATTTACCCAATTTGAAGAATTCAAATTCATTTACCTATTCAACTTTTAACTTTTGATGTGAATTGTCTCAATCAAATTAAATCTTTATCATTGTTTTAATATTTTTACAGTAGCATCTTGAGCTCCATAATTTAATTAAGTTGTATCACATAAAATGGAAAAGTGGAAGTATTGAATTTTCATATAATTTAAATTCTTTGTATAACACATTCAACGATTTAACAGTAAACTACTGTGCAGCATTCTTATTTAAAATTTAACCAGTTTTGGTAAACTTCATATTGACCTGTTGCCACTAGTTACTATTTCTTGTCTTCTTAATTTTTCTTCTTCTTTCGACCTTCGGGAATAAAGTTAGACTTTCTGAAGTAGACTCTACCAAAGCCTAACTAACCCGAAATTTTGAAGCCCTAAGAGCCAAAGTTCAAACTTTAATCTATTAGTTTAAAGTTGTACTTTGCCAAAGCCTAACTTCTAACCTCATGTCTAAATTTGAGCTTCATTCGGTTAGGTCAGGTTGGCTTTACCAATACCTCAACTTCATATTCCTAGGTCCAAAGTTGGAAACTTCATACTTGCATACTTAAAGTTGATTGAGGTGACAACTTTAAAAACCTTGTAAATATTGGATGTTCCTTAAATAGCGGTCTTTTAAACGGCTATTTGTGCACTTCATGCTATCTTCCAATAGGCCCTCAATCTGGACCTAATTTTGAGGGGCATTTTTATATATATCTACTTTTGAGATCACCATTGAAGTTATACATGCATTGCACAAAAAATTGCAAAGTGTATCCACTCGGATTAATCTCTTCGTTGCAACTTCAGAAATCAAATATAAAGTTTTTTTGTCTTTCAAATGTAACTTCAAAAATTCGAATATGAAGTACTTTGATGATAGGCTATAATTACGTATTTTAGTCGCTTATTACAGTCTAATATACTGCACTTTAATTGAATTTGAGCTTTAATCGCTAGTGTTTTACACTAATTGTGTGTTTTATGCCTTGTAGGAGTGATACCGAGCTATGTAGATGTTATGGAATGAATTCAAGTGATTTGGAGCTTTGAAATCTGAGTAAAAGCCCAAGAAATTTTAGTTGGGATCGTGTTCGGGGATCAACGGATGATAGTTAAAAACAAACGAAGAATCGAGTAGGCATATTGCGCACTGTCTAGTAAAATGCACATAACCTTTCTCTCAGAACTCCATTTGATCTCCACAATATATGGTTGGAAATCTAATTCGAAGGACTACAATTTTCAAGTTTTACGTTTTTCCAAATTCCAAACTAAACAGGGAGAAAAATGCGCGACACAGAACACTGGCCAAAATCCGCGGCTAGATCCGCGGTTGAATCCACGGTCGCGGACGAGCTGCCAGGAAAACTGTCCTTTTTCGCGTAGGAGAAGGTATAATTGTTTGGGCCAACCCTACTTGGTATATATACATAGAAAAACGTAACTTTTGACAGACTTTTGACACAGATTCGACCTAAGGAGGTAGAGACGCAATAGGAGCAAGGCGGGGAATTTTTCTACGAGTTTTTCACTTCCTTCTTCCTATTTCCATTATTGGTTATGAATTCTAGTATTGTAGTTATGCATACTATTATGAAGAACTAATTGGTTATCTAGGGTTTTGATGGAACCTCTTGGAGGATGAATTCTTGTTATGTTTTAATATAATTTAACCTTTGAATTTGTCTATTTGTTCAACTACGTGCTTATTTCAGTTGATTGAATGGCTATAGATTGACTGTGCCTATTTATTTTATGTATTGCTTGAGAAAGGATACGTATTTAGGTGGTTGTTGAACAACGTCACTCCTAACATATGTGAGAAATCAATACAACGGGTTTAAAGGTAGGTTTAAAAATAACAAAGACTTGACGTGGTCATAATGAGCGGTTAGATAAAGCCAACTAACGTAGGTTGCTCGAGAGAGAATTACGGCACCTAAAGTGCTCATGATCAGTAGAGAATACATAGGCAAAATTGTAGGGAACATAGCGGGAAGGATTCCGATAATCGTAGAAATCATAACTCTAGACCTCCTTAATTTAGTCTTTAACCCTTAGTATCTTTAAATAATAATTTTACTGCTTTTAATAGTTTTTAGTCAATTAGTTCAAAAATAAGAATTGCAATCTTTATAATTAGGAAATTGTTTGGACTTGTGTTTCTTAGCGATATTGAACAACTGCAGCTAAGCCTTAGTTCTTTGTGGGACTCGACTCCGGACTCTTAGACCGGATTATATTTGCAGCGATCGCTTATCCTTTTTAGGACTAGAGTTGGGCGTGATCAAATTTTGGCGCCGTTGCCGAGGAAATAACAATGTAGCTGTATGTGTACATATTTCTAGGTTGCAAGTTTGAAATTTTATTTAATTTTATTTTTTTGTAGTTGATTTTTTTTTAAAATTTTTTTTGTCTTACTTGTTGATTTGAGAACATGGCATCTTGGAATTATGATAATTTTGATGTTGGTAATTCTACTATTGATCTTCCTAATGCTTATTGTGGAGAAAATCACCCATGACAAAATTATCAAAATATTTTCGAGAGCGAGTTATGTGCACCAACTAAATCATATGTGTGTGATATGTGTGGTGGTCAAGATGGTCACTTTCATGGTTGTGCTTATATTTCTTTTCTTCCCCCAAAACCTTACTAAGATGGTTTTACTTTTTCTCGTGAAGTTAATAGGAACAAAGAACCCACGGGGGCTGACCTGAAGGAGATCAAAGATATGTTAAAGTGCCTTCTTGAACAAAATAATGAGAAACAACTGCAGATAGAAAGGCAAGGGAAACTATTCGCAACTTGGAGGCTCAAGTAAGTGAAGTGGTTGAAGCTTTTAATACTCGGCAAGACAATTTTGTGGATAGTAGACAAAAGAAACATGTATTAGATGCAGAAATCGAGGTGCTAACGGAGGAGGTTAGAGTAGAACACCACCAATCAATCGAACTAGATTTTGAGGATGTAGATGTTGTAGAAGAGATACTAGAGTCAACCAAGGACATTGATGATACATGTTTAGCTGACTCTAGTGTCATTGGTGTTGAGGATGTAGATCCAATGTTCATGTAGTTGAGCGCATTGGTCCACACTCCAAGCATTTTTCCACATTGTGTTTGGATGATGATAGAGAAATAGATTCATCCGGTCCACTTGAGTAGTCAAGGATTGAGGAACAAGGTGCCTACATTCTGGAATTCTTCTTGCCAGAAAGTCGGAATTATACACCTCATCTAAAGGCCAAGAAGTGCATAATACTACATTGTTTCCTTGGGCCAGGTAGATTCGTTTCACCAACCCAGGAGCATAATCATAAGCTTGAATAAAAAATTGGGGTCCAATTCATAAGTTCGAAGTGGAGGCAGAAAGCGGTTGATGTCGTGCCGCGACACTAAATCAAGTGCTTTTTGGGAGGCAACTCAGCTTTACTTTCTTTTTATTATTATTTTTTTTATTATTATTATTTTTGTTTTATTATTTTTTTTTTTAATTATTTTTTTTGTTTTATTATTATTGTATTATTCTCGTAGTGTCGATTTTTGAATTTTGTAGGAGCATGGAAAGCAAAGCCATTGGAAGGATGCAACAGCAAACCAGATGGTTGGAACTAAGTGTGAGGTACCCACACGAAGGATCAGGCCAGGGAGAAGTCTGAGTAACCCATGAGCTGCTAGTGCTTCGGCCTATGGCTTACCAGAGAGTTTCTTTTAACCTCTTGTATTTATGGGTGTGCATTGAGGACAATACATAATATGAAGTATGGGGTGAGGAGATTGTATGTATGCTATTTCTATGCTATTTTAGTTGTATTAGTTTAATTGAATAATTTTTTTTACAAAAATAGAAAAGATCATATTTTTTCCGACGATGGATCTATTAGACAATTTTCTTGAGGGATTTAAGTCGAAAGAAAAAAGACAAAAACATTTTCTTTTGTTAGGTATTGTAGCAATTACCCTTTGGTTTTTCTTTGTGCCGCGGTTCTTTTCCAAGGGTTTTGTTTGAACCGGGTGTAGTTAGTTTTATTTTTTTTAGGAATATGAGTCATTGTGATGTGTTTTTAATTGAAGCAATATATTTTGACTTTGTTATGCCTTGATAATAGTGAGTACTTTGGTTGTGACGCTTAGGCTCAGTTTTTGACTCTTGTATAAGTACCTTAAATTGTATAAGCTTAACTTTGCTTAACTGCTTTAACTAGAGTGTCTTGATGAAACCAATCCTGAGTGAGTTATGTGCCATGTGTGTGTGAGGTTTGGTTGTTATTTTGTGCATTGCATTTTATGCCTAGAACTTGCCCCGTGTGTTTGCAAAGCGAAATAGTAGTTTTGTTGAGTCTTGGAAGTGATATAGGCGTTCTTTGTTGAGCCATATATATATTTTACCCGCCTAATTGTTATGTATCGTAGTTAACCCCTTTGAGTCTCTAGTCCTGTTTCTTTGGCAACTACATTACAAGCCTTATCCATTTATTTGAATTAACTAACTATTTGAACCTTCTAGCCTCTCATGAGCACTTGAATTGTTATGAACTGTGTAAAAGTTGAAGTGTGGGGTGGTTGGTTTGGCTTTTGAGTGGAACTAATGAAATAAGGAGAAAGATGCACTGTTTTGAAAAATTAAGAGTCGCTTGAATTTTTAAAAAAATAGTTGTATTGCTGTGGAAAAAAAATATTCCTTGATAAGTGGTAACTCTTGATGTAATTGTGCTTACAGAAGTATGGGGTAATATACATTAATGTGAAGGTGGAGTTTGGTTTGAAATAAGTATGGGGTTTGAATGTTAAAGTGTATGTATTAAAGTGCTTAGGGAGGTGTAGTCACTCTTATATTTAAATATATCATACCCGTCCCGCAGCCTACATTACAACCAAATAAAGTAATACTTGATCCTAGACTGAATGAGCTCGATTAGTAGAGTAGTACACTCCGGGAAAACCTATGGTGCATCTTTTGTGGCATAAGAATGTTATTTCTGAGAGTGAGTGAATTCTTTCTATTTTGATCTCCTAAGTGTTCTTAAGTTTTATTGTGTGGAACTACTCTCTTTTGTTGTGTGAGAGCACTTGATTCATGAAGGAAAGGTAATGTCAGTGACCTCTACGTTAGATTAAGTGAGCGAGTTGTGAATAATGCGTGGTACTTGTAAGTCAAATCTTGAGGTGAAGATGTTACGCTTTTGTGCTTAGTCTATTTTAAGTATCCTTGGTGTGATGAGTTAGGATAATTGTTTAAAAAGGTCATGTCTATATAAAGTGTAGTTTGGTTACTCGAGGACGAGCAATGGTTTAAGTGTGGGGTGTTGATGATAGGCTATAATTACGTTAAGATAGCAAACAGGATCTAAGCATGAGAGTTCAAGACAAGCATGGGACGTAATTGCTTCTAGGAAGATTGACAAGTGACAATGACATGCTCAAGATACACCCCTTAAGACAGATACCCCAATAGTCTTCCCAAGAATAACACGAGAATTCAAGGCAGGATACAACTGAGAATTGTAGGACAATTCAGGGCAAGGAGGAGTGTTAATAAGGAAATTTATTAAAGAAACTCAGGTTTAACAAGCAGCCTAGCATGCTGAATACAACATAAAGATTTAAAGGTCTAAAGCATTCATGGTGAATATGAAGGTCAGATGACACTAGGGAGAGTCAGAGTTCATAATAGGCAAAGACTAGATTGTCACATAAAGGGCTAGATGCGACCTTTTATTTTTATTGACCAGAAATGGTATCAAGCAACTCAGGATTAAACCAAACATGGGACACACATTAAGCTCACAATTGGCTATCACACAATTAGGAATTGATCATATTTAAAGTATTGGAACGCAAGAATTGGTTGTCGTGATAGTACTTAACAAAGCAAGAAGACCAGACTCAGATTAAGCAATAGGTAAACATGATGATCATTCAGGTTGGACACAATTAAGACTAGCATGTTAGGCTATGCATGACTTGCAACGAAATAGCAGACTAGACATGAAGGATTCAACATGAATAAAGCAATTTCGAGCAAGCATGTAGTCTTGCAGAAAAGGGTTTCAGTGTAAAAAGGCAAATAAATCTCAAATATCCATCAATTGGATTTCATGTTAGGACATCATGGATCTACTTAGATATACACATACGAGCTGACATCACGACTTGCACAGAATTGGAATTAATGGAACTATAGAGTAAAGCTAAAACAAGCAGAATCTTATAATATTGAAATTAACTCAGAGAAATACAAACAACATTGATGCATATAACACAAGCACAAACAAAGAGGAGTAGAATTATACATGAAACTAACCAGTTGCAAACAAATGAATAAAGAACGAGAAACTCAGAGTCTCAGGAATATCAGCAATTGCAGGAGAGTGATGAATAACCTCAAACCTCCAGTACTTCTGAGTTCACAAGGGCCTCAAACGGACCCTAGCAGTGCTTGCACTGGAGGAAAATTAACAGAATATGGTGGCCTTGGCTTTCAGCCGGCCAAAAGATTGAACCTCTGAATAGTACAAGATAAGAAAGAATGAGAGAGACAATAGTAGTTTTTTAGCGATAAGAGTCTGTCAAAGGGAAAATTGGGGAGAGATAAGAGTTTGTCATCACACAATAATTTGAAAGGGTAATTAAATGTCAAATAGTTTAAATGAAAAGAAATCAATTTTAAAGCTCTAAAATTATGAAAAATTATAGAAAATACTTGTATAAAACTTGTAAATTAAGTAATGATGCAAAAAATGAAAATTTGAAAGTATATATACTTATTTAAAAAAATATGTGGGAAAAATTGGGTACCAAACAAAAAGTTTTTGAATATTTTAGAAATTTCTTCAAGATGCAAGTTACTTTTGAAATATAGTCGTAATTCAGTTGGGATTGAAATATTGACTGTCATAAAAAATATTGTGCAAAACGTTTTTAAGGAAGGTCATGAGCTTACTTGAACATGATATGTCTATAAACTTGTACAGTCGTATTGTATCTTTGAGTTCTAAGGAGTGTTTAAGGGAAGGTCAATTTTAAACTGTTTGATGTTTTTGATATTTTAAAGATAACATGTGTAAGAAAATATACAGTAAGAGGTGGCCTGGGGGAGGAACATCATTATTGAGCTATTCCCGATGAATAGGGATTTTGAAACTGTTGAAACAGGTAGAGTCCAGTGTAGTTTTTGAGAGATGGTGGAGGCAGATGCTGATGAGTTGCAATAACATATGGTGATTATGGTCATATATGATGACCAAGGTAGCAAAGGGAGACAAATTTTGTTTGTCGATAGGACCAAATGGTATTTGATAAAAGGCATGTATTGGTAAAAATAGATATTACACGTGGAATAAATTGAGTGGTTGACGAAGCAAGCCACGTGGATCGATGGAAGAGCGACAACTGGATGAAAGTTTAGAAAGAGATGCAGAACAAAGAGATACGGGATAAACACCTACGAGGTGATTAGAAACAGGTGCTCGAATCTATTTGAAGAGTTGAAGAGACACAGACAAAATGAATTAGGGCTGAAAAAGGGCATGAATTAGGGCTGAAAAGAGGGCAGATTCATCGATCTTCAATCAATTAGTTTAAACGTTACAGAATCTTCACGCAATAGTTACAATTACCTATTGTAACGTTTCATTAATGATATAAATGCTCATTAATGCCTCAATCATAAAGAGGAGTAGACGTTGTAATAAGAAATTCCCTATAAAAGGGAATAAAATACTACTTGTAGGGAGACATTCTGGTCATTGTTGAAATATACTTTACAATCTTGTGCTCTTATTATTATCCTATTCTAAAGTTCTGATTTCCATTATTGTTTTAGCTAATTCTCTTGATTATCAGAAACCTGAGTACTTCTTAAAATAAGCTTTGACTAAGAATTCGAATCTTTGGTTAAACAAATTGGTTCCGTTACCGGGACTCTGATAATCCTTTTTACTTTCTAAATTATCCTTACCGAATCATGTTGAACCAACGACAATAACCAATAGGCAACAAGAACTCCAACTCCATCGCCTCAGGGAACCCCATGTGGTTCAAGGGAACAAACCTCGGAAAGATCTACGACTCGCAACAATGACCAGCTTGGAAATGAACAAACAGGAGAGCAAGACACTGTGAAGCAAATAGTTGCTGAATATGTGAATGAAGCTCTCCAGGCTTTCGTGAGGGGGCTATCAACTATACCGCCAACACCTCCTCCAAACAATGCTGCAACTGTGGAAAATCCACAATCAGGACTAGCTAATTCCGGAAGTGGAGGCATTCCAAACGAATCCCTCGAAGGGAGACCAGGTATGACTAGTAATTCAGATTTGCAATCTTTAATACTAACCTTGCAGAAACAGGTGAAGGAACAAAACGATCGTATCGAGAAAATTCATGGCGTACCACCTGTCATCAAAGGGATTGATATTGATAAATATTCTCTACAACCACGGAAGACAAGTGATGCACCTTTGCTGATTCCTAAAAAATTCAAAATGTCCGATATACCAAAATATGACAGAACAACTGATCCACGTGAACATTTCACTGCATTCACCACATGAGTAAAAGGCAACAACCTAACCAAGCAAGAGATCAAGTCTGTGCTGGTCAAAAATTTTGGGGAGACACTCACCAAAGGAGCACTAACATGGTATTCTCTCTTACCCGAAAATTCTATTGACTCTTTTGCTAAGCTTGCAGATTCGTTTATAAAAGCACATTTTGGTGCACAAAAAGTAGAAAATAGAATGGAATACATATTCAAGGTAAAACAGGAGATACGGAGTTGCTTTGAGAATTTGTAGATAGATTCCAACGGGAAAGGATGATGTTACCTAGAGTACCTGACAACTGGGCAGTTATGGCATTTGCGAGCAATTTTAACGAGAAAAGCTCTGAAGCTACTTCCCAGCCACAACGTGGAATGATGTTTATAACATGTATAGTGCCAAATTACGAATCGAAGAGGATACCATAGCTCAATCTAAGGTATAAGAAAGGACGAGTTCAAGGCGATCAGAATCAGAAAAGAGAGCTGGTAAAAATAGGTACGAGTCATATATGGGACCTTCGGGAAGGGAAACTCGTTCCAAATTTGAAAATCAAGGCCTGATCATAGACCGTCAAATAGAGATTCAAGTTCATCATCATCAAGATCCAGAAAGGATCGAGATGAACGAAATAGAGGTAATAACACAAATACGAGAATTGGAGACTATAACTTCAATGTAAGTACTTACGAGATAATTGTTGTGTTGATAAATATGGGAGATAAAGTTTGTTGGCCCAAAGAGATGAGATCGAATCCAAACAGAAGGAACCCAGACTTCTGGTGTGAATTCCACAATGATCACGGGCATAGAACATCAGACTGCAGGTTATTACAAGGTGAGGTAGAACATTTATTGAAACAGAGCTATCTAACAAAATTGTTTAGTGAAAAAGGTAAGCATGCATCTATGAAGAAAAGGCAGGAGCCCTTAAAACCACCATCTCCAAAGAGAATAGTAAATGTGATAAACGGCGGAGAAGAGGTTAATGGCGTAACCTATACTGCAGCAAGAAAGACAACGAAGTTCACAATAACTCACTGGAAGTGAACTCGTGAAACCTTGGAGGATGGTAGTATCACGTTTGACGATGTCGATGCTGATGGGTTACTAGTCCCTCATAACGATGCACTGGTAATTTCTTTACTTATACATGACACCAATGTGAAACGAGTATTGATTGATCCAGGTAGCTCGATGAATATTATTTTGTTGAGAGTTGCGGATGAGATGCTTATGGCAGACTGTGTAATCCCAAAAGCACGTTTATTATCCGGGTTTAATAACTCTACTATCATAACAAAGGGAGAAATTGAGTTAAGTACTTATGCAGAAGACGTCATCAAAGAAACAAAATTTCAAGTTATTGATACGGACATGGCCTATAATGTAATTATGGGAAGGCCATGGATTCATGACATGGACAATGTACCATCCACTCTACATCAGGTTATCAAATTCCCTTCAAATGGGAAATTCACTAGATTCGAGGTGAGCAACAAATTTTGAGGAATATCAATTTAGTGATACACTCGAATAAAAAACAAGCGGAAGTAGAACTAAAAGACGTGGGAGCAGCTCAAACAGATACGAGAACAAATGTTAAAGATATGGTGAATCACATCACAACGAAGTTTGCATCAAAACATACAGACGCGGACTCCAGTCTGGATGTTATTCAAGAGCAAGAGGAAAATGAAAACATAAAGACAACTACTGAGGAGCTTGAAGTTGTTCCACTGTTCGAACATAGGTCAAAACAAAGAATCCACATTGGAGCAAGGCTAAACCCAGTCAGAAGAGTTAATTAAATATTTAAAATCTAATGCAGATTGTTTTGTCTGGTCCCATTCAGACATGACAGGTATACCCCCAGAGGTGATGACTCATAAGTTGAACGAAGATCCATCATTCGTACCTATCAAACAAAAGAAAAGGAAGCACGAATCATTCAAAAATCAAATGATCGATGAATAGGTACAGAAACTCTTAAAGATCGGTTCGATACGTGAGGTAAAATATCCCAATTGGTTATCTAATACCGTGGTAGTACCTAAAAAGAACGGAAAATGGAGAGTCTGTGTAGATTAAACTGATTTAAACAAAGCATGTCCAAAGGACTCATTTCCTTTACCGCACATAGATCAAATGATTGACACTACTGCAAGTCACGAATTATTAAGCTTTCTAGATTCATATTCTGGTTACAATCAGATGAAAGTGGATCCCTCAGGCGAGGAAAAAACTTCCTTTATTACAAACAGGGGGACTTATTGTTACAAAGTCATGCCTTTTGGTTTGAAAAATGCTGGAACCACGTATCAAAGGCTGGTGACCAAGATGTTCCAGGAACATCTGGGGAAGACAATGGATGTATACATTGATGATATGCTGGTGAAGTCAACACAACCTGAGGACCATTTTCAACATCTTTCAACTACATTTGATATCCTTCGCAGGTATAATATGAAACTAAATCCAGATATGTGTGCCTTTGGCGTCGAATCAGGTAAGTTTTTGGGTTTTCTCGTATCTAATAGAGGCATTGAAGTAAATCCTGCTCAAATTAAATCTATTAAAGAAATATCTGATGTACTCACGAATAAAAAAGAGGTTCAAAGGTTGACAGGTAGGATCGCGGTTTTAGGAAGATTCATGTCGAGATCTTCAGAGAAGAGTTTTAAATTCTTCTCAGTGTTAAAGAAGCAGAATCAGTTCGAATGGACTGGAGAATGCCAACAAGCCCTCAAAAATTTGAAGGCTTACCTATCAAATCCTCCCCTATTATCCAAGCCAAGGGAATGAGAAAGGTTATAAATCTATCTTGCTGTTGCAGAAGTAGCAGTAAGTGCAGTCCTAGTAAGGGAAGACAAAGGAACTGTCAGGAAGATTAGCCAAGTGGGAAATAGAACTAAGCGAATATGATATAGTTTATCAGCCTAGGACAGCAATAAAGTCTCAGGTATTAGCAGATTTTGTCGCAGATTTTAATACTAATATAATTCCTGAAGTAGAAAAGGAATTAGAGATTTTTACCGGGGATAATCCCGGAACATGGACCTTATTTAAAGACGGCTCTTCTAATGTTAAAGGAGTTGGTTTAGGAATTGTCTTGATACCACCTTCGGGTGAAACGATAAGGCAAGCGATTAAATCTTATCTTATTACTAACAATGAAGAAGAGTATGAAGCTGCCATTGCAGGACTTGAATTAGCACGAGAACTCTCGATAGAGCAAATCGTGATCAAGAGTGACTCTCAACTGGTGGTAAATCATATGCAAGGGACTTACACCGCTTGGGAAACTCGAAAGCAACAATATTTGGAAAAGACACAGGACTTGGTGAGGCAATTCCAATCATGGAACATCGTTCAAATACCCAGAGAAGAAAATGCAGAAGCAGACGCGTTAGCTAACCTCACTTCACTAACATATGTAACGAGTAAAGAAAATGTTATTGTAATACATTTATTTCATTCATACCTCGACCAAGACAAGCACGAGGTAACGTTTAATAATTTAACCTGGTATTGGAGAAAAAAATTATAAATTTTTGTAGTATGGTACCGTGCCTGAAGATAAGAATGAAGCTCAAGCACTTCGATGAAAAGTTGCACGGTATTGTCTGGTTCGTGACAATTTATATCGCAAAATGTTTACGGTCCTTTAGCAAGGTGCCTCGTACCTAATCAAATTGAGTACGTGATGAAAGAAGTACACGGGGGACGTTGCGGAAATCAAGCAGGTGGAAGATCTCTAATTAAGACTCTAATCAGAGCAGGGTACTACTAGCCTAAAATGGAAGAAGATGCTGAAAATTTCGTAACCAAATGCGATAAATGTCAACGTTACGCTAATAACATGCATCGACCCGCAGAATTATTACATCCGATTATATCCCCATGGCCATTTATGAAGTGGGGAATGGATATAGTAGGACCTCTATCCCAAGCCAAAGGAAAGGTACGGTTCTTACTTGTATTAATAGATTATTTTTCAAAATGGGTAGAAGCAGGTTCTTTTAAACAGGTACGAGAGAAAGAGGTGAAGAACTTCATTGGCGAAATATCATACGTCGCTTTGGTGTCCCAAAAGAGATCGTATGTGATAATGGCCCACAGTTTATAGGCTCGAAAATCACAGAATTCTTCCAAAGTTAGCAAATCAAATGTATCACCTATTCACCGTATCACCCCGTGGCTAATGGACAAGCTGAGTCAACGAATAAGATTATCATCAATAATATGAAAAAACGACTAGAAAAGTCAAAAGAAAATTGGCCTGAAGAGCTACCAGGAGTGTTACGGGCTTATAGAACTACAGCAAAAACAGCCACGGGAGAAACCCCATTCGCACTTGTATACGGTTCAGAGGCCTTAATACCAGTAGAAATTGGTGATCCAAGCACGAGATTCACATTAGCAACAGAAGAGTCAAACAACGACAAGTTAAGAACAAATCTGGATTTACTTGAGCAAAGGCGAGAAGCCGCTTTAATTCGCATGTCAGCTCAAAAGCAGATTATAGAGCGGTACTACAACAGAAAAGCTCACCTCAGATATTTTAAAATTGGGGACTTTGTCCTTAAAAAAGTTTTTCAATCAACAAAAGTTGCTGGAGCAGGAAAATTAAACCCAAATCGGGAAGGACCCTATAAAGTGTGCCGCGTCGCTGGAAAGGGGGCTTATGAGTTGGAAACTATGGATGGCAAGGTTTTAGCCTCGAGTTGGAACACTGTTCATTTAAATAAATACTACATTTAAGCAAAGGAAGTACCCACGGTCAGGTATCATTTACATACGATTTTATTTAGTATAGTTAAAGTTATACTAACAATTTTAGATGATAGGCAAAAAGTTAACCCATACCAAATGATGATATTAGACCTGTAAAGACACGCAAAAGTAACTTAATTCCCTGTCTAGGGTTACAACCTTTCTGATGGAAATTTCAAAGGGTTAAGCAGTCATCATCTAAACTATATGCCTTCGAGTCCTGTATGTTTTTCCTTTTTAGGAAAAGGACCACAAGGAAGGAATAATCAAGTGCTCTAGATTTCATACTTCAAAGCTCAAACACTTGGGGGACTATATGATATGGAAGGCAACAAAGACTAGCAAAGAGTCAGAACTCAAGCCTAAAGATCTATTTTACCTCACAAATCAAAAGTTACGAGCAAAATCAAAAGAGACAAAAATGCAAGCCTGATTCAGAAACCTACAAAGAACATACTCGTGAATGTAAACGAATGTTTAGGTCATAGGCAAAATTTTGTCACGGGTTGAATTTATAGCCTTGTATTTATTCAAATCTGTTGCAATAGAAAAAAGTTAAGAAAGAGTTATAGACGATACTTGAACACATGTAAAGTCTTATGAAAGTTCAAATAAATACAAAAACTTTCTTCAATCAAAGCAACATGTGAATTCCTATTTCTTTTTTGTACATTTACACCATTATGAAGTTGAGACGTCTTCTTCATTAAGTGTTGTGAACAACTATTTTTTTACCACACCCAAATTCTACACCATTTTGCTATAAATATTAATGTTATATCTAATCTTAATATTT
>ML323572.1:0-28422 GCA_005239505.1 Nicotiana paniculata | reverse complement strand
AAGCACATAAAATGCAAGGTATATAATGCTTAAAATCATGAATTCTAGCCACGCATCAGTAGTTCAAGCAAGTCAAGGAACTATGATATCTGCCACAATTGTGGAAAACCTGGAAACTTCATCAAAGACTGTCCACCTTTGAAGCAGGAGCCCTACAAGCACAACGCTGACAAAACAGTCAAGAGGAACCAGGTTCACGACAAACGATTCAACCAGAAGAGTGTTGCTGACAATGTTGTGAAGCAAGCTCTTGTTGCCTGGGAGATTCCTCCAGTGAATCAGAAGAGGAACCAGAAGCAGGCAACAGTTCCATGATGGAAGTAGAGAACGAGGCAAAGGAATATAATTCATTTTTCACGCTAATGGCACAGTCTGATGATGATGAAGAAGGTGAAAACGATGAGGTAAATTTAAGGGATGTTCAGAGAAATCTGAAATCCTACTCCTCAAAAAAATTAATGTCTTTAGCAAATGTTCTTATTGATGCTTACTACAGCCTAGTTGATGATAAAGATTCATTAACCATAGATCTAGGAGAAACTAAACAGACTAGAGATTATCTAGTTGTTTGTGTGGTAGAATTAAAAGAAACCATAAGTGAGCTTGAAAAAGATAAAGAATCTCTAACTTGTAGACTAAACAATGTAGAAAATGAGAGAGATGAATTGATGGTGGTTGTTGTGGACCTAAAAGAGACCATAAGAAATTTTGAGAAAGAAAAGGAAACACTAGGTGAAAGAAAAAATAGTGCAGAAGATGAGAGAGATGATCTAACTGTAGTGGTAGTAGACCTGAAGGAAACAGTGGAGAACCTAAACATTGAGAAGAATACTTTAACTGAGAAAATAAGTGTTGGTGAACAAGAAAGAGATGATCTTTTAGTAGTGATCACTGACCTAGAGGAATCAATTGAGGAACTTAAACTAGAACATAGGAAAGTGACCACAGAAAAAGGGAAGGAGGTAGCTAGTGAGAAATATATTAAGCTTGAAAAGGAAATAACTGATGTCAAAACAAGAATGTGTTGTGAACTTGAGAAAAACAAGCAACTTCAAGATGAAATGATTAAACTAAATATGGATCTTGATAAATCACTAAAATGTACTTGGTCCAAGATGTTGTCACGTCCATTTACTTGAACAACAGTGGAAACATACAAGGTGTCGGGTTCAAAAGGAGAAAATTCCTTACAACCTTCACAGCAAGTATGTCACTGTCTCAGACAACTGGCTCTGTAGCCACTGTGGGAACAATGGTCACTTTAAAGAATGTTTCCCTGTCAGAGCTAAATCTTTTCAGAAAAATAAAGTGTTTGCTGACAGAGTGACCCAACCATGGGAACCAGGTCCCTCGAAGAAAATAGATTCTTGCCTGCTTGGAATAGGAGAGCTCTTATTCATATGTTTCCTAACTACAAGGGACCCAAACTTGTTTGGGTTCCTAAGTCTAACCCTTAATCTTTATGTGCAGGGACCAGTGAAAGAAACAGGGCTGCAATGGATTATGGACAGTGTATGCTCAAAGCACATGACTGGAAATACCACAGATTTTCTCTCACTGAAAGACCTGCAAGGAGGAGATGTATCCTTTGGCAATGGTAAAAGGGGGTACATTCTTGGTGTTGGAAGGGTTGGAAGATCTCTTGAGCACTCAATTGAGAATGTGTACTATGTGGCCGGTTTGAAGCATAGTCTCTTGAGTGTCTCACAAATCTTCGATAAAGGAAACAAAGTTGAATTCTTATCCAAAGTGTGTACAGTTACTAGCCTAGTAACTAGTGAAGTAGTGTTGATTGCCAAGCGACACAAGAACATCTATGTTGCTGAACTTGAATCATTGGAAGCTAGTGAGGTAAACTGCTTAAAGGTAGTTGATGATGATGCGGAACTATGGCATAGAAGACTGGGTCATGCAAGCTTCTCTTTGTTGAATAAACTCATACAGAAGGACCTGGTTCGCGGTCTGCCTAACTCAAAGTTCAAGGAACAGAGAGTGTGTGATGCATGTTCCAGAGGAAAACATGTGAAATCATCTTTCAAGCCAAAGAAGGATGTTAGCACATCAAAACCTCTAGAACTGCTTCACATTGATATGTGTGGTCCAATGAGGATTCCAAGCAGGGGTGGAAAAAGGTATATTTTCGTGATTGTGGATGACTACTCAAGATTCACTTGGACATTGTTTCTAAGAAAAAAAGATGAAACCTTTGAAGTATTTATGGCATTTGTCAAGAAAATCCAAGTGAATATGGAGTTGAAAGTAGCTTGCATCAGATCCGACCATGGGACAGAATTTGATAATGCAAGATTTGATGATTTTTGCAATGAGAATGGAATCACTCATAATTTCTCAACTCCAAGAACTCCTCAGCAAAATGGTGTGGTCGGAAGGAAAAATAGAACTCTGGAATACATGGCACGAACAATGCTTATTGATAGTTTGATTGCAAGAAAATTATGGGCTAAGGCAATCAACACTGCGTGCTATTTGGTGAACAGGTACATGATCAGGTCCCTCCTAAACAAAACACCCTATGAGATGCTCAATGGAAGAAATCCAAAGATAACTCATCTAAGAGATTTTGGATGCAAATGTTATGTCCTGAACAATGGGAAGGATCAACTTGGAAAGTTTGATGCAAAAAGTGATGAAGGAATCTTCTTAGGATACTCCTCTCAAAGCAAAGCCTACAAAGCCTACAACAAGAGAACCCAATGTGTAGAAGTGAGCGTTCACGTGTTATTCAATGAGACACCTTCCCAAAACAATGACAGTATTTTTGATGATCAAGACAATGAACCACTTTTGGTTCCTGGAGAAATATCGGATGTATCAAATGGGAAAGATGACATGATGAGTCAGATGAGGGAAATAAGTGAAGGCAGTGCAACCACTTCCTTGAATACAGATGAGGAACCTGGTACCCCAATTACTTCTACTAAAGCAGAATATGTTACAGTTGCATCTTGTTGTGCTTAGCTGTTGTGGATCAAACAACAATTGGAGGATTTTGGGGTATACGTTGATAGTGTGCCACTCCTATGTGATAACACCAGCGCCCTCAACATGGCAAAGAACCCAGTTCAACACAAAAGAACCAAGCATATTGATGTGAGACATCATTTCCTCTGAGACAATGTTGAAAAAGGACACATCTGCATGAAGTTTTGCTGCACTGAAGATCAGATTGCCAACATATTTACAAAAGCACTGGGCAGGGAGCACTTTGAGAAAAATAGAATGGCACTGCGATTGCTTAGACCTAACTGAGGACCTCATCCCTTAGCTTTGACTATGAGAGTCACTCTCAGGTACAGTAAGCTAAAGTGTTTTCTGACTAAGCCTAACTCAAATAAATACATTTGCAGGTAGACACGCATGGTGATTACATAAATTAAAGGTAAGGCTCTGTGGAACAGAAGGAAGATGCACAAACGTTTACAAAAAAAATAACAAATAACAAAAAAGGGGTACAGGACCTGGTTCCTGTACCACAGGTCAGTAGTTATGTGTTTTCTATGCCTCTCTCAAAAAGCAACAAAAATTAATTACTGCTGCCACATCATCCAACTTTTCAGTGTCTATGTCCATCACGTCCATCTCTCAAATCCTTTAACTCCTTCTGCAAGTTTTCTCTTCCCAACAAATACCTACCGCCATTTCTTTTGAACCCGTTCCTCTTTCCCCTCATCATTACACCTCCCTTCTATCAATCCTCCTCTTCTCTAGTCTCTGTAAATCACACTTCTCTCTACATTATAAATCTCTCCATCTTCACAAAAAATGGTGACTGAGAACTCACCATCTCTCTCTCCCGTCACTGACTCCAACCCTATTCCGGCGGAGGTTCCGTCCTCCTCTCTCCCAAAAGTCATCATCCATGTACTTGTTTCCTCCCCCTTACCTACCGATGCTTCTCCTTCTCTAAAACCCACCTTGTCTGACACACCAAAGAAGCCCCAGCACATGACCTTCCTCAGACCTCTGAAGCCTTTGAGGATGACCCTTACCAATATCTCAATTTCTCTCTCCTTGACTCCACAGTTCCTTTGGAGTCACCTGAAAAATAAGCGGCAGAGAACATAATGGACATTGCTTCTGAGAGTCTTCCCTATGATGGAGCCTCTTCCCTTCCTGAGCCTCAGAGGGAAGAACCTCCATTCCTAGTAGATGAAGGGACCCTAGTCTTGTTCGAATCCTCGATTCATGAGTCTGTCAAAGAGAAGTCCGGTGAGGAACCTGGTTCTCCGATCCCTGAAACCAACCAGGAACCTATATCCCATACTCCTCCGCTAGAGTCAGTTCCTCCTCTTCTCGCGCCTACTAATGAGGATGATGAGGAAGAGATGGTCCTGAGTGCTCTCTTTAAACTTCGCCAGAAAGTGCCCACTCCTGAATCATTTGCCAAGCGACCACCCACACAGTTGCAAAAGAAGGAGGCACTTGACTCTGATCTTGGGAAAAGCAAGAAAGCAATAAAAAGAAGAGGAAAATATTGCTAAAGGAGGGGAAGAAGGTGGTGGTGGATGAAAACATTCATGTGGTTGAGGTGGAAGAAGATGCAGAAGAGGAACCAAGTTCCTTGGTCACAAGAAAATCTCCCTCAAAAAGGTCTGTGGATGGAGTTGTGGATAAAGGGAAAGCAAAACCTCGTGTGACACCTGTGAAAAGCAATGAAAGCTCAAGCAAGCTGAAGTTGGTGAAGCTAGTGTTCAAAGCTCCATGGTTGTAGAATGTTCTACGGGAAAGTCTGTGCAAAGGTCAGGAAAACGAAAAAGAGAAGTGGAAATTGATGAGGAACCAGGTTCGGTGCAAACAATACCAAGTGACAGTAGCAAGTGGCAAGAGAATGTGAGGAGTCAGGGGATGCTATGGGATTGGATGTTTGACCCAGAGATTTGCAAGATGGATGGAATGCGCCAAATTGTGGCCATGTTTGAGTTTCAGAAATGGGACCATCTCTTCAATGTGAGTGTGCCCAAATTCTATGAGGATGCAGTGAAAGACTTTTATGCATCTCTACTTACACCTGCTGAGAATTATATTTGTGTTCTAGTGGAAGGAGTAGACATTGTTTTTGATGACGCTGCTCTGGGAACAGTTCTTCAAGTTCCATCTAGGGGAATGGGTCCACAAGAAAGCTTTGCTCCCTGTTTACTAGCTCTTATTCGAACTGGTAAATAAAGTACTTCCCCCCCGTGATGAAAGGCGATCAATTGCCTCCAAGGCTAATTTGACATTGATAGAGGCTCTTGATTCCTTCACCCCTATCAACTTACATGCTCTCATGATTGAACATATGTGCAAAGTGGTGAATGTCAAGGATGGTAATCATGGGCTCCCATATGGTTTCCTACTTACTCGGGTATTTGAATTCTATAAAGTGCCTGTTGCAAACCCCCGAGTAGGGACCTGCCAGCAGACCTTCTCCAAAATGGCCTTAGAGGAATGTGAATGTTTTCAAAAACCTGGAGTTAGCACTTCTACGATATCCCAATTATTCAATGCACTGAATGATGCCAATGGGGTGATCCGGGAGTTGAGGGCTCATATTGTTATTTTGGAGACTCAGTTGAGTCAAGCCTCTGGGGGACCTGGTGCTACTCATTCTTCAACTGAGGAGGTTACCCACTTGACCAAAGAGAACACTGAGCTTAGGAAACAGGTAGAGAACCTGCGGGAGAAACTTATGGAGGAACAATCGTCTGCAAATGCCCGTGTGGATTTGGTTCCCAAGACTCTTGCTACCTCCTCCTCCAATCCTTCCTCTTCTAGTGCCCCCTAGGATTCCGTCTTTGTCCAGTCTTTGTATGATTAATGATGTTTGTGGTTGGTAGTACTTTTTTTTGCTCTTTTTGTGTTTGGTTATTGGATCCCACCTAGCTGCTCCCATTTTCAAAAGTCCAAATTAAGTCTTTGCTATCCCAAGCAAAGACTTCTCTGTATTTAACAACTATTTTGGTATGAATGAAGCAGCTTCTTAATGTTCTGCTATTGCCTGCTTGCCTCTTCCTTCTGTCTTGTATCATGTTGTGTGCACACATGGGGGTGAGTTAGCTTTGTTAGACTTATTTATGTCTTCTTTATGTTTCTGTCTTTTTATGATGCCAAAAGGGGGAATATATTATTGATAAAGAAGAAGGGTTTAAGGGGGAAGCACACAGACAGGGGGAACAATATGGGATCCTGGTTTTGTGTCTGGATAAGTTAGATTATATAACTGTTCATCAATTATAAAAGTTTGTCATCATCAAAAATAGGGAAATTGATGGTTTAGTATTATGTTTTGATGATCTAACAAATTTTTATGTAAAGAACCAGATAAAGGACCTGCTGCGTAACCAGCACAATCGGTCAGCATGAACTCAAGAAATCTGGGCAATGTGCATCTGAACTCATAGGAAACAGATTAGGGACCTGATCCCATAACATTCTCACTGATGGGAGTACAGGTCAACTCTACAGCTGGAAAGCTATGACAGAAAAGTGATTGCCTGCAACTGTACATGCTACAGTGCAGTAACAGTGCAGCAGTCACTTCCCATTGGTTGAAGATTGTACCAATTAAGCATGGACTTCCTTCTTGGGATGTCCTAGGGATATAACATCTTGTTTGAAGACAAACAAGACATTCACTTGAGCATTTACTAACATTCTCTCAAGCATTGAAGAGTTGCTCTTGCATTGAAGGCTCAAGTGTGTTAAGAACAAGAAGACAGCTCCACTAAGACGGACAAGTTTCACTACGTGTCTTTAGGTGTCCTTAGTTGAGTTGTAATCTTGTGTTTTACTTTCTATTGTATCCTATCTTGATTTCTTACAAGCCTTGTATTAGGAATCCTAAAATCATAAAACCTTCAGTGTTTGTGTTGTGACTAGTGTAGTCATAAGCTGAAGTCTTTGCTACTAGTGAGTAACAAAGTGGCTTGTAATAAGTGTATTACAAGTTAGTGGTTCAAAGCCTTTGTAAGAGAGTCATTACAAAGTGGCTTGTAATAGTTGAGATTAAAAGTTAGTGAAGTTGAAATCCTACCAGTGTAGGTCGTGGTTTTTGTCCCCTTAAGTTGGAATTTTTCCACGAAAAAATCTTGTGCCTCTTTTACTTACTGTCTCTATCGATAACTCTAAGGGAACTGGTAAAGGACCAGGTCTCTTTACAGTTTGTGGAGTCCTAGAAACTCTCATTTGGTTATAGTATTTCCTTGTGGAATATAAAGTTTGAAGTTATAGTAGATTTTTTAAGCGCAGATGGTTCGCCTGGTCATGTTTAGTGATCGGGTGACGGTCCCAGCTTGTTCATAAAATGGGTTATGACAAACTTAGTATCAGAGCATTAGTTTTATAGAGTCATAGGGGTCTATGAAGCCGTTTTAGTAGAGCCTTGTTTATGGGTATGAAGTGCTCCATACTTATAAACATGAGTCTACAAACATTTCGGAAAAGTCTAATTTTTTTTTCATACTTTAGATCGTGCAGTATAGCCTACCTCTAAGAAATTATCTAATGTATTTGTTTCTTAAAAACTCGCAGAAACGGTTCGTACTCGCAACTCTAACACCGACACTCAGGATGTTTCTCAAGAAACTATTGCTACTATTGTGGCTCAAGGTAGAACTAAGAAGGCTTCAACTCAGAAAAGGATGAGTAAATCCACAAAGGGGGTTCAAGTACCCCAGGTTGAACATGAAGAAGGGGTGGAGCATGATGATCCAGTACCTCAGGATCCAGTATTGCCCCCAAAGCAACTCTGGATCATAAAGCTATATCTCCAGAGGTGGGTCAGATGTTTAATGATGTCAACAGTGATATGGAGATGTTTAAAGCCTTCATGGACAACCAGAACGAGAGAAGAGATGAGATTACACCCAACCAAATAGATATAACAATTCTGAGTCCTTAAGAGTGAATGAATTTTTGAATTTGAGTCCTCCATTGTTCTATGGTTCTATAGCTAATGAAGATCCAATGTTGTGGCTGGAGGGCATCAAGAAAGCCCTCCGAGCGATGAAGGCATTTGATGATGAAGTTGTGGAGCTGGATGCTTACCATCTTAGAGATGTGGTCGGCGCTTGGCTTGAGATATGGGAAAAGGAAAGTGATGAAGATGATGGCCCGCCTACTTGGGAAGAATTTGAAGAGGCCTTCATGGATAACTTTATCCCGGAAGAGGATAGGGAAGCTAAGGCTAGAGAGTTCGAACAGCTCAAGAAAGGGAATAAAAGTGTGCAAGAGTACTACATGGAATTCATAAGGTTGGCTAAGCATGTTCCTCACATGGTTAAGACAGAAAAAGCAAACATTTGTAGGTTTGTTGGCGGTTTGGCTTACCACATTAAGGATATGACATCATCTGTAGCGGTAGGAATGAAAGATTTGTCCTCTGTTGTGGGATTCACCAAGCACTTAGAAAAAGACAGACAACAAAGGGGAGAAGAAAAAGAGCAAAACAAGAAAGCCCGGACACCAGTCAGGTTTAATGGTACGTCCAACGGAGGTGGAGGGGGTTCCTCCAATAAGGAGTCATTAGCGGAAACTCAGTCCAGTCATCAGTCAGGTGGTGGGTCTTCCTTCAGACGTACTCAAAATTATGGAAACCAATCTCACCAAAATTAGAATTTTAGGACATCATCCTCACATATCCAGACTCATGATGAGCAACATTCAAAACAACAAGGTCTTTATGGAATGTAAGCGTCCACATTCAGGTCAGTGCAAGCTCGGGTTTCATGGTTGCTATCATTGTGGAGACATTAGTGATATAAAGGCCAACTGCCCAAAGTTGCGACGTAACTTTAGTGGGGGATCAACTCGTCCTTCTAGCTCCTCAGCTACTGCAGTTGCACCACCTCAGGCACGTGGTTCTCATAATTAGACCGGGCATGGGACAGGCAGAAGTGCAGATCGAGTTACTCGGGGAGGCGGACAACCTCGTTTGTTTGCTACACTTGATCGTCAGAATGTAGAAGCATATGGATAAGTTATTACAGGTATACTTCTAGTCTTCTCACATAATGCTTATGCCATAATTGATCCAGGTTCTACGTTTTCATATGTGACTCCATGCTTTGCAATTAATCTCGGGCTAGAACCGGAACAACTTAGTGAGCCATTACTAGTATCTAATCCAGTTGGCGAGTCAGTGAAAGTCACAAGAGTCTATAGAGGTTGTATAGTTTCAGTCCAAGGTCGCAGCACCGAGGCCGATCTCATAGAGTTAGAAATGATGGATTTCGATGTGATCATGGGTATGAATTGGTTGCCTTCATGATATGCCATGTTAGATTGTCGTGCCAAGATAGTCAGGTTCCAATTTCCAAATGAACAAGTCTTACAGTGGAAGGGTAGTTCAGCATCGCTTGTAGGTAAGTTTATTTCTTACCTTAAGGCATAACGAATGATCAGTAAGGGTTGTCTCGCCTATTTGGCTCACATCATTAATCCAGAATCAGACCCACCAGCTCTCCAGTCTATGCCAGTTGTTAGAGAATTTCCATAAGTTTTCCCAGATGACCTTCTCGGACTTCCTCCTGAAAGAGTCATAGACTTTGGCATTGATCTCATGCCTGGCACTCAGCCCATATCTATACCTCCTTATAGGATGGCTCCAGCAGAACTTAATGAGTTGAGAGAACAGTTGAAAGACCTCCTTGACAAGGGCTTCATCAGGCCGAGTGTTTCACCATGGGGTGCACTGGTCCTGTTTTTCAAGAAGAAAGATGGGTCCCTCAGAATGTGCGTCGACTATCGGCAGTTGAATAAAGTTACCATTAAGAACAAGTACCCACTACCAAGAATTGATGATTTATTTGATCAACTTCAGGGTGCAAAGTACTTTTAAAAAATAGACTTGAGGTCGGGGTACCATCAGTTGAGAATCAGAGAAGAGGATATATCTAAAACACCCTTTAGAACCCGCTACGGGCACTATGAATTTATAGTAATGTCCTTCGGGTTGACAAATGCTCCAACTGCATTCATAGACCTCATGAACAGGGTTTTCAAGCCATTCCTTGATACCTTTATTATCGTGTTTATAGACGATATTTTGGTATACTCTAAGAGCAAGGATGAGCATGCATACCACCTCAGGATAGCCTTGCAGACCTTGAAGGAGAATGAGCTTTATGCCAAGTTTTCAAAATGTGAGTTCTGGATGCAGTCAGTGGCATTCTAAGGCTACGTGGTATCTAGTGAAGTAATAAAAGTAGACACTCGGAAGACAGAAGCAGTCAAGAACTGGCCAAGGACTATAAAGCCAACCGAAATCAGAAGTTTCTTGGAGTTAGCTGGCTACTATAGAAGGTTTGTAGAGGGATTTTCCTCACTTGCAACTCCATTAACTAAGTTGACCCAGAAATCAGTTAAGTTCCAGCAGTCAGACGCTTGTGAGCAGAGCTTTCAAGAGTTAAAGAAGAGGTTGACCATTGCACCTGTGTTAACCTTGCCGACAGGTTCGGGTGGGTTCACAGGGTATTGTGATGCCTCCAGAGTTGGTCTTGGTTGTGTTCTTATGCAAGATGGAAAATTTATTGCTTATGCTTCCAGGCAGTTAAAGAATTATAAGAAAAACTACCCCACACAACTTGGATCTTGCAGTAGTGGTGTTCGCATTAAAGATATGGCGACACTACCTTTATGGCGAGCATTCTGAAGTGTTTATAGATCACAAAAGCCTCCAGTACATTTTCAAACAGAAAGAATTAAATTTGAGATAGAGAAGGTGGCTCGAGCTATTGAAAGATTATGACATCAATATCATTTATCACCCCGGCAAAGCTAATGTGGTAGCAGATGCACTTAGTATGAAGTTAATGGGTGTCTTTGCCCATCTTGCAGTACAAAGGCGAACTTTGGGTAGAGAAATTCAAAAACTGGAAAATGATGGAATTAGATTGGATAAGACCGAAGAAAGAGGTATAACTGCTTATGCTTTAGCACAATCCTCTCTTGTTGCGCATGTTAAGGCTAAGAAAGATGAAGATCTGTACTTAGTGAAGTTAAAAGAAGGAGTCAAAAACAAAGAAATCACTGCTTTCACCCTAGGAAGTGATGGAGTTTTGAAGTTGAATGATCGGTTATGTGTGCCCGATGTAGATGGGCTTAGGAAGGCCATAATGGAATAAGCTCACAGTTCGAGGTAATCTATCCACCCAGGTGCTACCAAAATGTATCTGGTCTTGAATGAATTGTATTGGTGGAAAGGCATGAAGAAGCAAGTAGCAGATCATGTGGTTAAATGTTTGAATTGCCAGCAAGTCAAAGCCGAGCATCAAAGGCCTGGTGGCCTAGCTCAATATATAGAGATACCACAATGGAAATGGAAGATGATTAATATGGATTTTGTTGTAGGTCTACCTCGCACATACCGTAATCATGATTAAATTTAGGTTATTGTAGACCGACTGACAAAGTCCGTGCATTTCCTACCAGTAAAGACGACAGATTCCGCAGAGCAGTATGCGTAGTTGTAAATCAAAGAAATAGTCTGATTGCATGGTACTCCAATTTTAATCATATATGACAGAGGCCCTCAGTTCACGGTGTATTTTTGGCAGGCATTTCAGAAAAGATTAGGTACTAAGGTCAATTTGAGCACTGCTTTCCATCCACAGACCGATGGTCAAAGCAGAAAGGACAATTCAAACTCTCGAAGATATGTTGTGATCATGTGTTATAGATTTTGGAGGTAATTGGGATGATCATTTGCCACTTATTGAATTTCTTACAATAACAGCTATTATGCCATCACTGGTATGGCTCCTTATGAAGTGTTGTATGGGCGAATATATAGGTCTCCAGTAGGTTGGTTTGAACCAGAAGAGGTGCCATTGATTGGTCCAGAATTTATTTATGAGGCCTTGAGAAAGTCCAGCTAATCAGAGAAAGACTGAAAGCGGCCTAGAGTCATCAAAAGTCCTATTCTGACAAGAGGCATCGTGACTTAGAGTTCATGGTTGGTGACAAGGTGTTTTGAAAGTTTCACCAATGAAAGGAGTTATGAGGTTTGTTAATAAGGGGAAACTTATTCCTAAATTTATTGGACCTTATAAGATTATTGAAAAGAAGGGAAACATGGCTTATGAGCTAGCGTTGCCCGTTGAGTTTTCCTCTGTTCATCCTGTGTTTCATGTATTTATGCTTAGAAAGTACATTCATGATGAGTCGCATATAATACCTGCCGATTCGATAGAAATTAAAGAAGGCTTGACTTATGAAGAGGTACCTATAGAATTCTCGATATGCAAGTAAGAAAGTTGAAAACAAAAGATAAAACATCGGTAAAAGTTTTGTGGAGTAATCATGATTCAAAAGAGGCTACGTGGGAGGTAGAGGAATATATGAGAAAGAAGTATCCTTATTTATTTGAGGAACAAGGTATGTAAACCTAGGTTTGGCTTGACATTTATATTTCATTTATTAAATATAAGTTAGCAAGTGTTTATGTTCTTCCTAGATTATACTTAGTTGTTGTAGTAATTTAGTTTATGCTAGAGTATATTTAATTCATTAAAGTGATTTACTTTTGCTAAAGTGTTGTGCTTTAGATTCTTGTTAGTTATTTTGGCACCTCCTTGCCGGAGTGTGAGTAATTAATTTATGAGTTGTCTATGGTGCCTATGAATGGTCTGTTATAGTATATTTGGTTGTTGTTGGTGTAGTTCTGGTATTTGTGACAGAAATATTTTTTGGATAGTCCAATTTACAAGGGAAATTCTGCCGAAGTTTTTGAAAATTTAGGTAGTTAGCCAAAATTTTGAGTCCCTTGGGAAAGTGAGTAGTGCTAAGAAACTTAAGAAGTTCAAGGACTTAAGGAATGATTGTTAGCTTAAGAATAAGGCTCTAGCAACATTAGAGGACGAATGTTTTTAAGGAGGGAAGATTATAACACTCCTCAAATATATAAAAGTTTCAAGACACGCTAAATATCGAATTTAATTGTTTTTATCTCAAATTATACTTCTATTACGGATTTAAACCCTTGTGATTGATTTTGACTTACTTCTCTAATTATAAATAATTGGGTAACTAATTAGGAGAATATTAATAATTTTAATGTTATTAATTATTAAAAGTAGGTATAATTAAATACTAGTTAAGTCAAAAAATAAAGAAAAACAAATAAAATAAAAATGTGACAGCCTAAGCCCATATAGGGCTGTTGGAAGTCAAAGTGTGAATAGCCTTTTGAGAATAAAAACATATTAACATTCTGTTGCTCAAGAAATAGAGGGAGCAACTCATGCAGTCAATGAAAAAAATCTAGGTTTTTTTACAAACTACTAATTCTTGAACTCAAGTATATAAAATTTTCTATTGTCAATTACCGTACCATAGTAATAGGTAAGAATTGAATAGTTAATTCCCTTGTTTCTTTATATCAACAGTAAATTCCTTGTTTAGGTGTGAAACTTTAAAATTAATTAAAATGTATTGGTTGTTGTAGAATCAATTATTTGACGGGTATAAATTGGACTGGGGCCTATGTATTGGCTCGAGGAGTTTTGAGGTGAGTTGATATAACCCTTTACTAAAGTGGTTTAACTCACACAAGCACGCATACAGGGTATTTGATGAATTGCTTAAAAGATTTTATATGTACGTAATTGGAGCGAGTGAGTACCTATTAACTTAGAATTGTCCTAGAAAAAGTTTAGATGACTTATTATGATATATGCGCATAAATTTTCAGATTTTTGTGTTATTCTTATAGGCCACTTTCATGTTGAAAATTTATGAAGAAGCAAGAATCTTTAGATATACTTTTGACTGTTTATTTCGTTCTTATGTCATGCTTTACATTTAAGGATACCAGTATGAGTATGTATAAGATGTTCCAGTAAAGATTTAGACTTGAAAAGTCACAAGAAGAAGTTTTAGAAAGAAATGATTTTTGGGAGTATCCTTTGTTCTGAGAAGGGGTCATCGTCCAGGCCGAGGGTCCTGACCAAGGCGTTGACTTCCTAAAACTACTTATGTCAAAGTAGGGAGCACACGAGTCGAGGGTCTCGTTGCTGAGAATTTACTTAGCTAGGCTAAGGTATGATACATAAGCGTTGAGAACCATGAAGCGAGTGGCACCTCGTGGATTGGGCATATTCGATCAGGTTGGGATCGAACCCGTGCCGATCACACGATGACTAAGACAGAAATAGGTCGGGATAGTTGAGACTCCCAAAGTATAAAGTGAAGTAATTTTTTTATAAGAAAGAAAAAGGAAAGAATTTCTTTTAGAATATTCATAAACTGCTATTATGCAATTGTTTTAGAATTGTTCTTATAAGCTTTATGTTTTACATGCATTTAGAATCTTTGCTCGTAATGTATATTTTATTAAAGTTCCGCCCCCTCTCGTTGAGACTCATTGAGTACAATGGATGGTACTGACGTTCTCTTTTGGGAACCTACGTTGGTCTGCGGTACAACGTAAGAACTGATTTTGCAGGCGAGCAGGCTATGGGTTAGGACTTCCCTCACTTTTAGTGCTATTGGTGTACTCCGTTTTTGTTCGTGGAGTACTCCTTTGAGTCGTCATTATTTAGCTATTTATTTATTTACTTAGAGAACTGGCCAGGAAATCTCATGTCCTGAGCAGTGCGTCAGTTTATCAGTAGAGGCTTCATAGACACAGTCGGCAGGTTAAGATTTAGATGTTTTTGATAATAACTTAGCAGTATTTCATTAATAATCGGGTGCCGATCCCAACTTGTTCAGAAAATGGATCATGACATGATCCTCGAAACGATAATTTATACAATCGAAATAGAGATTATTAATTCTTTTTCTAAATTGAAATCCTTAAAAGAAATCTATGGACCATATGGATGCTTGTCCCTATTTTCCCTCTTGTATCAGGAATCATAGTTGGCATGGGCTGATTTAGGCCTAAAATATGGGGCACGTAAATTTATGGTTTTTTGCCAAATTAAGTATTTTATATACTCTTTTTTTAGATGTGGTGTAATACTATTCGCACCCGTGCTCTAATAAAGTTGAATGGTACACTTTGTTCAAATCTAAATTATTTACCCTGAGGAATATGGATTAATTCCCACTTAATTTATTTTTTCTCTTATTTTTAGTGTTACACCCAAGTTCTGAAAAATCTAAATTCGCCTCTGAGTCAGTAGGTGCACTAGTAATTGTTTGATTAGAAAGAGAAATATACGTAGTAATACAATAACGTATGTGTGATAATAAGGCAAATTAGTTCCAATATTCTATTTCCTATTTTCTAACTAAACATAATTAACTTTGAAATGAAAGATCTATATACGTAGAGAAAAAAAAATTCTTAGTCTCAGCAACGAATTAAATATGTAATTATTGGACAAACATTCAAATGCTTTTATAACAAGGGAGAATAAGCTCAGTCAAAGCTATCGCAGCAGTTTGAAGCAAAGTTGGTAATGTCCAATGAGATTGATTTTTGCAGAATAGTCAAAGGGAATTTTTTTTAGTTTTCAAAAATTGCATTAGCAAATCATTCCCCATTTAATTGTGGTAATATCCTTTAGATGCAATATTCACTTTTCAGCCTTTTTACAGCATATATTATCTTCCAGGTAGAGTCAAAGAGATAATTTAATAATAAGATGAACTATGAATTTAATATAATAATTGTACCTTAAATATTTAGTTAGGCTCTGGGATTTGTTCTACTCCTCAATTCTTGTTAGAATTTCTACCCTTTATTTTAATTGATTTGTTTATATTTTCTATTATTCCGAATGTGAGCAACCTGAATCATATCACGTTATGCTAAAGTATTGGATATTGATATACTATATAAGGGGGATATTGTCTACTGTTAAGGAAAACTTTGACGAAGTTTCAATTGATGAAATATTTAGTCGCGCTTGGTGTTCATTAAGTTAAATATTTTAACATTTATAATTAAACACTAACGTGAGAATACGTATTATTTTAACCAACATAGAGTTATGTATAAATATGAGGATTATGTTATGTCGAGAAAGAGGCAAATTCGAAAATAAAGAAGATAAAGAACACCAAATTTTAATGTGAAAAACCTTTCAAATCGAAGGTAAAAACCACGGGATCACAAAGATCCAAAAAACTCCACTATAATAACAAGAGGGTTACAAAAGTTCTCCAAATTGACTACACAACAAGTGTCAAACACGGAGCAACAAAAGCAACGACAAATCAATTGAAAAAGAGGAGAAGTCACGAAACAGGAGCTGCTATTCGAGGCACGAAATCAGATGCTACGAGCATCCAAATCCGATCTTCACCATTCAAATCAAGGAACAAGATATTACAAACACTCAGTCAAAATTTTAGCCGGATCCAACGATTAACGAATCGGCAAACGTGATTTGAAGTTGGCTGGTCGGAATAAAAATTTACAGCAAAAACGAATACTTGTCTTCTCACTTCTCTCTTGACTTAAAGCTCTCTTAAAAATCACTCTTATGTGTTTAAGTCTTTCAAAGACTTGTACTAATGAGTATAGAATAATTTTTCAAGGTTGTCCTATTTATAGATAATGAGTGGTGTTTTCTCTTAAAGCCAAAACCAACTTTAAATAGGAATAAATACCGAATCCAATTCCGAATACGAATTGAAACCTAAAGAGAATAGGATTAGGCCATTAGGCCTTTGGCTGGACAACATAGGTATGTGCCCAACAGATTCAACCGAATTTTCCTTTTATATAACTATTTTTAATTTAACACATTTGAATTTTCTTATTAAAATTTCTAGCTATATCATAATATTTAATACAATAATTAAGTAATATATACATATATTTTTCAAGCATTAATTTAATATAAATACAGATTGCAATATGTTTGTTAATGTGAGAATTTGAACTTCAACAAAGGGATTTCATGGAAGAAAACCCTAGATAATCAAAAGAGAAGAGGGAGTTTTATTTCATAAGAAGATGTACAAATTATCTGATGCCCAAATGAATATGCATCCTCTGCTATATATACATAGGCTATTAGTGAAGAGTACCTGAACCCAAGTGTAAGAAATGAAAATTGTAATATAAACTAAGTGGNCCCCCCCCCCCCTCAAGCTGGAGTGTGAAAGCACTCCTAGATTGCCCAAGATAGAATGATGGAGAGGGCCATACAAGGCCTTAGTCATAATGTCTGCCAGCTGATCAGAACTACGAACATATTTAAGGAAAATCAGCCTAGAGGAAAGACAGTCGCGGGCATAATGGCAATCCACCTCAATGTGCTTTGTGCGCTTATGAAATACAGGGTTCTTGGTAATGTGTAAAGCAGTTTGACTGTCACAGAACAAAGGTACAGGTGCAGTAATAGAAATCCCAAGATCACCAAGGAGATGAACAAGCCAAGATACTTCATCCACGACCTTTCTCAAGGCCCTATACTCTGCTTCAGCAGAGGATAGAGAAATAGTAGGTTGTTTCTTGCTCTTCCAAGAAATGGGACAGCCACCAAGAGTAATAAAGAAACCAGTAACAGATCTTCGTGAAAAAACACAAGTTGCCCAGTTAGAATCCGAAAAAGCAATAAGAGAGAAATCAGATGCCCTGGACAACAAAATTCCCTGTTATAGTGCAGACATGAGGTATCTTATGACATGCAAAGAAGCTAACATATGAGGTATCCTGGGAGTCTGTAGAAATTGACTCAGATGCTGGACAGAATAGGCAGGTCGAGTATGTTGCAAGAAATTCAGCTTGCCAACTAGTCTTCTGTAAAGACTGGGATTAGAGAGAGGATCACCTATGTCAACAGTCAACTTAATAGAAGGGTCCAAAGGTGTGGAAAGAGGAGAAAGATGAGAACATTTGAATTCCTCCAACAAGTCGTAGGTAAACTTGTGTTGATGCAAAATATAACCATCAGAATGAGAGGAAACTTCAAGACCCAAAAAATAATGAACTAGACCAAGATCCTTGATCTTAAATTGATAATCCAAAAACTGTTTTAAATCAGTCATTTCATCAATATCAGAACCAAAAAGTAGAATGTCATCAACATAAACTACAAGGATGACCAAAGAAACATCAGAAGATTTGGTAAATAAGGAATAGTCATTCTTGCTGGCAGTGTAGCCTTTGGAGAACAGGGCATCAGACAGTTTAGAAAACCACTGTCTAGAAGCATGCTTAAGGCCATATAAAGACTTCCTGAGCTTGCAAACCAAAGGAGAAGCAGCGGAAGAAGATGAAGAGATCTGAAGACCAGGGGGGATTCTCATATACACTTCCTCACGGAGATCCCCATGAAGGAAGGCATTATTGACATCAAGCTGAAAAACAGTCCAATTTCTCTTGACATCCAAAGAAAGAAGGCACTTAACAGTAGTGAACTTGAAAACTGGAGATAAAGTCTCAGTGTAATAAATACCCTCTTTCTGAGTATCTCCCCTAATGACCAGCCTGGCCTTGTATCTCTCAATTGAGCCATCAGATCTCTGCTTAATCTTATAGACCCACTTGCATGGGATGGCTTTCTTATGGGAAGGAAGGGGAACAACGTCCCATGTATGGTTAGTCTCAAGAGCCTGGAATTCATGTAGCATGGCCTCTTGCCAAGAAGGATTAGAGGCAGCCTGCTGATAATATAGAGGCTAAATCATGTGCAAATCAGAGGTAGAAACCTTGTGATTCATAGAAACAGGTGATAGAACAGAGGAGCAAACAAAATCTGAGAGGTAATTGGGTTGATTAAAAACTCTGCCTGATCTCCTGAGAACAGGAAGAGGAGGAGGGAGAGGATGAGAAGAAGTGGGAGGAATAGGAGAAGGACGTGCAGACACAGAAGTAGAAGGGAACAAGGGAGAGGAAGTATGGGGTAGAACATCAGAGTCAACAAAATCAGTGGGAGGTGGGGGGAAAGAAGAGGAAGGAGGAAGGTGGTAAGGAAAGATGTGTTCATGGAATGACACATCCCTAGAGAAAAGTATAGAATGGTTAGAAAGGTTAAGGATTTTATACCCCTTCTTCCCACAGGGGTATCCCAGAAAAACACAAGGAATGGCTCTAGGTTTGAATTTGTCCATGCCATGTTTAGGGGTAGTAGCATAACAAAGGCACCCAAAAGACCTCAAATGATCAAAGGAGGGGGGATAATCATGTAGTCTTTCAAAAGGGGAAATGTTATGAAGGACAGTGGAAGGTAGTCTATTGATCAAATAAGTGGTTGTGAGAACACAGTCACCCCAATACTTGAGGGGAAGTTTAGACTGATACAAAAGAGTCCTAGATACTTCTAATAGATGTTTGTGTTTTCTCTCAACCACGCCATTTTATTGAGGAGTGTGGGGGGTACTAGTTTGATGGAGAATACCATTTGCAGAAAAAACATTTTGGGCTTCAGAACTTGATCCTAGCTCATAAGCGTTATCAGACCTAAAAGACTGGATGGTTGAGTGAAAATGAACTTTCACCATTGCATGAAAAGCCTTAAGGACAGGGAGGGCATTGCTCTTGCATGATAATAGGTGAGTCCAAGTGACTCTGGAATAATCATCTACTAAGGTCAAAAGGTACCTGAACCCATTATAGGTCTGGGTATTATATGGACCCCATATGTCAATGTGGACAAGTTGGAAAGGGGTGGATGAATGGATAGAGCTGTCAGAGAATGGCAATCTTTGTTGTCTTGCCATTGGGCACACATCACAACAGAATGTTTGTTTAGAGGATATCTTATCAGATAAAAAGGAGATAAATTTCATTCTGTTAAAAGGAACATGACCCAATCTTTGATGCCAGATGACATCATTTTTATTAATATCAGAAGAAGTGCTAGTACAATGAATAGAGGAAGCATTAACAGGAGAAGATTGAACATTATAAGATGCACTAGAATTATTGTAGTAAACAGGATTAGAAACAAAAATAGAAACAGAACTAGAGGGCATAGCAGGATGCAAGAAGTACAACCCATTTGCAGCTTTACCAATTTCCAGTGGCCTCCTCAGAGAAGGGCCCTGTAAAATGCAGGCATAAATGGTAAGAGTGGCAATGCATCTGAATTGAACAAGAAGTTTGTGAATAGATATGAGATTAAATTGAAAAGAGGGAACTAACAGAACATTAGGTAAAATCATATCTACCATGAGTTGTATAGACCCAGTAGATTTGACCTTCACTTTGTATCCATTAGGTAGAGTTATTAAAAAAGGAGTAGTGAGTGGTGTTAAATTGAATAGAAGGTGTTTGTGTGGTGTCATGTGGCTGGTAGCTCCTGAGTCTAGAATCCAAGGATTTGAACCTAAATTTGAAACTACACATGCATGAAAAGCAGCAGAATGCACTTCAGGATGATTAAACACACCTGCAAAATGAGCAAACCCAATATTTTCTGATTCAGAAGCTTCAGGATGTATGACAGGAGAATGATTCAGTTGCTGAAAAAGGGTCATGAGATGGTCATATTGCACCTTGCTGAAGCCATGACCAGTAGTCTCAGAAGATTGTCCATCAGTGTGATTATGATGAATAACACAAGCAGCAGACTTTTTGTTTTTAGTGAATTTGAAGTCAGAGGGAAACCCATGAAGTTTGTAACACTTCTCAATAGTGTGACCAATCTTTTTGCAATACTTGCAAGATAACTGAGATGAAAAACCTGAGCCTCTCTTTTGGTCAAATTGGTACCTTTGAGTGAAGGATCTAGCAGGTGCCTGAACATGATTGCTAGAGACATTGAATGAGGCAGACTCATTTGAGAAGCTGGAAATAGGAGCTGAAGTCTCCTTTTTCTTCATCTCATGTTGAAGCATGGAATAGGATTTACTTAGGGATGGAAGGAAAGGCATCATCAGAATATTACTCTTGCAAGTGGAATAGGAGTCATTCAAACCACTAAGGAATTGATATATTTTTTGTTGTTCAATGAATTTTGGTAAGGCTCCACAGGTACATACATGTCCTATATATGCATTATTGAGTTCATCCCAGAGACCCCCTCAATTTTGTAAAATAGGTGGCAATATCTAAAGGATCTTGGGAAGCAGAACTGATTTCCTTTTGTAATTGAATATATTTTGAACCATTGGATGTACCAAATATTTCATTAATGTCGTCCCAAATGTCTTTGGCAGTATCGAACCCTATGACACTGTTTGCTATATCTTTGGATAATGAATTTGTTACCCATGCAATTACCATGTCGTTACATCTTTCCCAAAAGGAGTAGTAAGGGGAATCAATTTGAGGTTTACTAATTTTTTCGGTTATTAGCCCTAGTTTGTTCTTAGCAGATAGAGCAGTAAGCATATTCTTACGCCAAATAACGAAACCATTCCCATCGAAAGGTTGAGACACTAAATGTGCACCAGGACTATCATATGGATGTACATAGAAAGGGTGAGATGGATGTACAGTGAAGTCATCAAAACCATCTGATTCAGAAGGGGAACGATCATTCGTACTTCCCATATCTAACCCTAGAATTGTAAAAATTTAAGACTGATACAAAATGTACTTGATTTTCATCGATATGCACCAGGATTAAGAAGAATATTACCGTCCTTCTTTGCAACCTAAAGAAGGTAAGGCCTTGAAACGAAATTAACCGCTGAAATCATTGTGAGAAGGTTCAATCTTTAATCCACATCTGAAAATAGTATCTCCAAATTTCCTCATCAAAACCGCAAGTGGAAATGGAGATCGACGGAATAGAAAATATCCATGGAAGACGATGAAGGTACTACCGATCGAAAGGATAGAGCGAGGATCATTGATTCCGGCTCTGATACCATGTTAATGTGAGAATTTGAACTTCAACAAAGGGATTTCATGGAAGAAAACCCTAGATAATCGAAAGAGAAGAGAGAGAGTTTTATTTCATAAGAAGATGTACAAATTATCTGATGCCCAAATGAATATGCATCCTCTACTATATATACATAGGCTATTAGTGAAGAGTACCTGGACCCAAGTGTAAGAAATGAAAATTGTAATATAAACTAAGTGGGCTTCTGGGTCTCCACCACTATTGGGACTGGAGATGGGCTGACGTCAACACCCCCCCCCCAAGCTGGAGGGTGAAAGCACTCCTAGCTTGCCCAAGATAGAATGATGGAGAGGGCCATACAAGGCCTTAGTCATAATGTTTGCCAGCTGATGGGTCTCCACCACTATTGGGCTTGGAGATGGGCTGACGTTAACAATGTTTGCTTGGTGGCTCAAATTTACCTGTTACCAATTAGGACCCTAGATAAGGGTGTGACACACAAAACCACAAACTCTCGTACTCACACAAAAATAATACACATACTGATTTTTTTTTTAAATGTGGAACCATAGAAACAAAGAGGCTTATCATGTGCTGCTGATTCGGCAGGGAATTATTAAACGAACTTATTTTTATGCAAATTGAATTAAATAGTAGGCCATCACTCTTTCGAGTGGACTTTACTCTCTACGTTCACTTTTAGTTATCTATTTTTAACTTCACATTTCTTTTTTAAAAAAAAAATTAAAGTATGTATATTATAGTTTTACTCATAATAATAATAATAACCTTTTTTAAAAATCTTAAAAAAAATTGAAAAATAATTAAATAGTCAATGATAAGAGTAAAATAAAAAAATAAAGTTATTTTTCTTTGAATTTAATATAATGGACAATTAAAAGTGAAAATATATTTCTTCTGGCCTAGTTAGAAAAAGTAACTAAGATGCCCTTATATGTCTTCACGTGGAAATAACTTCTTAGCTGTCTCTAGCTATATGGTTTTCCTCTTATCCAAAATCTGAAGTTGCTTTGGAATTCCACAATAGTTGTTTCACTTTGTGTTTCTACTTTCTTTCTCTTTCTTTCCTTTTTTATTTTTTTTTTGGTATTTTTAAGCCCAACAAAATACAAAATATATCATTGTTAAAGTGAAAATAACTTTGGGTTAATTATATTAATTTCGGAAATTTTTTTACGAATTAGAATAAACTCCTTTCTTAGTTTTTTTTTTCCGTTAAGAAAGATATTTTATGGAAAGCAGTAGATTCAGGGAGGTTCAATACATAATGGAACTAATCTTAGACGATTTAGTTCCACAAAATTCTTCGCTAAATGTTAATGAAAGTATGAAATTAAAAGGTGGACGATTCAAATAAAGAGTCTCCAATTCATACATGTCATATGATTTTGTTTGGGTCCAGTATTTCCTCCAAACAATCTATATTGTTAAGAACCCTGGGTTGTTCAAATCAAATCTGGAAAATCGTATCAAATCGAAAAATCAAATCAAATTAATTAAAAATCTCGACTAAATTTGGTTTGATTTGGTTTGGTATATTGAGTAAAAAAATCTGAATCAAACCGACGTATAAATATATAATTTATATATATATTTTTAAGACTTTATATTCAATTTTCTTTAAAAAATATTAAAATAATTGGAATCCTCTCAAGTGTTAACCTAGAAAGCGTACATTAATGAAAATTATTGTTAGACGACTAAGAAAATAACTATCATGTCTTACTAAAAAAATTCTCTCATTAGAATATTTTAATAGATCATATGTTTGTCAATTTTTTCAATATTTACTAAACATATATTCACTTATCAAAACTTTATCTATAACTTTAAAAAATTATGATTGAAATAATATTCATGTAACAAAAAAAAATCGAAAACCCGAAAAGTCCGACAAAATCGAACCAATCCAAATCGATATAATTAGTTTGGTTTAATTTTAATAAAAACCGAACCAACTCGGTCCATATACATCCGTTTTAAGAACCATATGGTGTATGGCGCTATATGTCCTGATTTTTCTTTCAAGATGCACTATGAGTGATTTGGTGTTTTTTCTTCTGTTCTTCTAAGAAAAGCTTAAGTAACTTTAGTTATTTTGAATTTGGAAAGTACAAACAAAACAAATGAAGATAAAATTAGAAGAATTAACTCAAATAGCCGTCTAACTAATTGCTTAAATTAAAAATACCCTACCTACCTTTGAAGACATGGGTGCTTAAGCATCCATTAACTTTGGCCAAATTATGTACATATTCATAGATAATACGTAAGATAATTCAATAATTGACCAAGAGCACCCACTATGATCATGTTTGACCATTTAAAATTTACACTAAAATTAGTGAAGCACCCACGACCTATAAATCTTGGATCCGTCACTGACGGACGTATAATATGTAAATAATTCATATATCATATGTGTATATGTTAACAAGATATGAGGCTAACTGTAGTTAGCTGGCTTAGTTAGTGTTAATTGTAGTTAGTTAACTAAGAGTAGTTAGTTAGTTAATGACAGTTGTATTCAACTAACTTAAGTTACAGCACTGTAAAGCAGTTAGTTATCATGTACACTGTATTCATTCTATGAGAAAAAACGGTTTCTTCTCCAGTGATGCTTCTTCGTATCTTCTTCTTTTCTCTTCTCCATTGAAGCTTAATCACTAGAAGTTAATTATTTATAATTAATGTATAATCTATGTATACGATAGAAAAAATAAACAGTGAATCTGGCCGGCCATATCATATTTAATTTCTTAGTCTTAACTATACCTATGACTTTATGTTGTTTCAGTCTTTGATAAGATGATGTATTTCAAAATAAACGTTCAGTGGAAGAACTAAGATAATGGCAAATATTAGTGTACTAACAGATCAGTAGTCAACATTATGAATCAAAGGAAAATAAATGTTTTTGTAAAATGAATCGAGGGTTATCTCCAGGGGTTAATAATGTTAAGCTTGTAATCTTGGAACTGTTGTCCAACATCCAAAGCAAGTTGGAGTAGTAATTAACATCATTATTTTGGTATAATATTTGTATTGGTATTAGTATACACATAATCAAATACGGTATAAATACAATTTCAAATTATATCGTGAAGTTATAATTCTAATCTCCAAAACCAAACGAGTGATAAAATGATTAAGAAACCCAAGAGAGAGAGTGAAAGAGAATGTAGAGAGAGAGAGAGAGAGTGCTCTTTGACCAAAAAGAGGGAACAAATTGAAAAAAATATTCATGGAGCCAGGTTTAGCGCTATTGGGAAATGAGAATCTCTGCAACTTGCAAATTAAAAGTGTCGTTGATTTTCTTTTAATGCTGAGAGAGTTTATTTAATGATTAGTTTAATCTATATCAAAAGAAAAAGGGAATAATTAAGTATATCATGGAAATTAAAGAGTTGACTACTACAGTGAAAAATGTTTCATTGGTTTTACAAAGTCAAACCCAATTAGTAAAAGGCAAAAGGGGATAATATAAATTGCTCTATCATGATAGTGTCAAACCCATTTCTCATGTGGGACTAATTCTTTTTTTTTTTTTTTGGTTCAAAAGATAACTATTATATTAAGTTAAAGTTACGTAGTACAGGGAGCATTTGAAAGCATAGAAACTAACCTAAGGGGCAGCCTGGTGACGGGTTGTTACGGGGGCTAAGGGAAGTAGTACTACTATTACGACTTGAACTACTACTACTACTACTACTAATATTCATATTGCTTGATATACAAAAAGATGGCGAAAAGGATTGTGCGAACAGGTTATATGATGGAAAATCGATGGTGTAACCCTTCTAACAAAAGTGTGCCTGAGCGATCATCCAAAGCACGTTGGACAAAATGTTGTGGTTGTGCAAAAACAATGATGCCGGTAGTGTGATCTATATGGCGACCATATTTTGCTAGTAAATTAGCTACTTGATTTTGCTCCCTGTTTGTGTAACGTATGACGGGATCATCCAGTTGTGTGAGCAAAATAAGGAATATGATCGGGGATATCTCAAACTTAGAGTTTTCTTTTTGTAATTTATGCTCGTCTAATTTCATTGAACATTTCTGTTATTTTTAGAGTGTTTTGGTTGGAGGGATTAGCTAAATAATTCTAGTGCATGCATACGTTCATATTATTTATTAGAGGTGTCCAATCAAATCGGAAAATCGCACCAAATCGAAAAATTAAATCAAACCGATTAAAACCCCCGATGTTTGGTTTGACTTGGGTTGGCATTGAGTAAAAAAATTCGAATCAAACCGACATATAAATATATAATTTTTATATATATTTTTAAGACTTTATATTGAATTTTCTTTAAAAAATATAAAAATTTTGGGATACTCTCATGTGTTAACCTAAAAAGCGTACGTTAACGAAAATTATTGTTAGACGACTAAGAAATATAACTATCATGTATTACTAAAAATATTTTTCCATTAGAATATTTTAATAGGTCATATGTTTGTCAAGTTTTTCAATATTTATTAAACATATATTTACTTCTCAAAACATTATCTATAACTTTAACAATTGTAACAAAAAAAATCGAAAACCCGATAAAATCGAATCAATCCAAACCGATATAATTGGTTTAGTTTGGTTTTGATAAAAATTGAACCAACTCTGTCCATGTACACCTTTATTATTTATATTAGGCTTGATTAGTATTTAATTTCATTTTCAATAATTAATACTTTAATCTAAATATTCTTATACTAGATACAGCATGAAAATCTTTATACTACAGAATATTAACAAATAATTAATAAACAAGATTATCACAACTGGTTAATTAATCTCTTTCATACTCAAAGAAAGGTCACCTAAAGCCGGCAGGTTCTTGTACTTTATATCTATAGAATCTCTAAATTGTAAGAGCTGGTGGACACGTGTTGAAAAGAGAATGGTAATAACAATTACTAAATAAGATAAAGTAAAGCTTATCCATACTTAAAATTCTTCCGACGATTGATTGATTAGTTTAATTAGACATGTTTTATTCTTGAAGGGAAAACACAAATCAAACCTCTTAACTCTGGGCACACAAGCTAATACCTAGTGGGGGACCCATTTAAGGATAACTCAATGTGAGGGACAGCTGTGTATGGGAAATAGGAATTAGTACCATGTCTTTGTTTGGTTTTGGCACACTTATACTAATAATTAAGAGTCTACAAATCGACTCGGAAAAACGCATCAAATCGAAAAGTCAAATTAAATCGATTAAAAAATTTGATTATATTTGGTTTGATTCGGCTTGATATTGAGTAAAAAAAACCGAATCAAACCGACATATAAATATATAATTTTTTTAATATACTTTTAAGATTTTATATAGAATTTTCTTTAAAAAATATATAGAAATATTTATATAGAATAATAGTTTTGTTTGTGGACTCGGCCTGGCCGTTTGCGCTTAGGTGGTATGGCGTCGATAAGATCCTCTTTATTTTGTGTTCTTCGAGGAACTTTGTTACCTTGCTGCCGATGAATTGATTCCCGTTATCGCAAACGATTTCAGTGGGTATCCCGAACCAACACACGATGTGATCCCATATGAAGTCTATGACATTTTTTTCTCTTACTTTCTCAAAGGCCTGTGTTTCCATCCATTTGGAAAAGTAGTCAGTCATAAACAAAATGAATTTAGCTTTACCTAGTGCCGTTGGCAGGGGGCCAGTGATGTCCATCCCTTATTTCGTGAATGCCACGGGGATAGGACTGAATGGAGTTGTTCATCGGGCTGATGGATCATCGGTGCAAACTTTTGGCATTTGTCGCATTTTCGAACAAACTCCTTAGTGTCTTTCTCCATGCTATCCCAATAATACCCAACTCAAATAATTTTGTGAATCAAAGAGTCAGCGTCGGAGTGGTTCCCACAAGTGCCTTCGTGGATTTCTCGTAAAACATAATCGGTGTCCCACGATCCTAAGCATACCGCCAATGGTCCATCGAAGGTCCTTTTGTACAACGTTCCGTTTTCATCTAGTGTGAATCGGGCTGCTTTAGCTCGTAGGGATCTCGACTTTTTAGGGTCCGGAGGGAGCTTTCCGTGCTTCAAATACTCAACATATTTATTCCTCCAATACCAAGTCAGACTTGTAGAGTTTATCTCAGCATGACCTTCTGATGCGAGGCTAGAATTCATGGTTTAATATGTTAAATGCCTTACATTTTATGTGCGTTAATGATAAAAACACATTTTTATGTGCTTAATGGAGTTTATTTCATGTGTAGGTGAAGTGGAGATGGAAAAGGAGCTAAAGGGATGCAAATATGTCGAAAATTCGCTTAAGGGTCGAAGAGGAAACACCCGGGCGATAGCCGGGCGTTTGGCCCCTAAAGCCAGGCAGCCCCTGGCGTTAGGGGGGCGTTAGAGCCCAAACTCCAGACCTGCCCTGGCCTTAAGGGGCCGTTTGAGGCCAAACGCCCGGGGTCCCAAGTTCGGTCAATTCCGAGTTTTGACGAGTTTAAGTGTTTCCCGGTTGGAATAGAAGTCTCTTACACGTTTAGGGTTCGTCCTAAACATATAAATAGACCCCGAAAGCACAACTTGAAGGAGGTTTCGAAGGATTCGAAGGATTCGAAGAGAGAAAGCCATTGAAGTGATAAAACATTGATTTTACATCTTTTATCCATTACTTTGTAGTTCAATTATGCAATTTATTTTGGGTTTGATTCTTATGAACATGTCTAGCT